>JAWXCT010000122.1:93073-149608 GCA_034509035.1 Saxispiralis lemnorum
GTGATGGCGTTTACGGGGGGAAGGGGGGCCAAGGTCGTGTTGGATAATGTCGGGGTGGTTAATGAGGGGTTGAGGTGTTTGGCTTATGGGGGGACGGTGGTGGTGCTGGGGTTTGCGGCGAGAAAGGGGGTCATGGAGAGTGTGCAGATGAATCGGGTGTTGTTGAAGTCGGCATCTATTGTTGGATATCGGTTTGGCGAGACCGCGAGGAGGGATCCTGGAGGGTTGGAGGAAATTTGGAAGGGATATTTGGATATGTTGGAGAGTGGGCAGATCAAGTCAGTGTTGCATGGGAAGTATCGGGGTTTAGACGACGTGGGAAGAGCTCTGAAAGACCTTGAGGAGCGAAAAGTGTGTGGTAAGATTGTAGTTAAAGTGGCTGACGTAGATAAAGCTGGCCCGAAGCTATGAAGACTAAAGAGGCGCCTCTGTCAAGGCATCTAGCGAAGCATGACTCCAACTTAGGTTCTGGTGGAAATGATACCGCGCCAGAAGGGAGCCACGGACCTTTTAACAATGGTCGTGAAGTATCTCGAGTCTTACGTCTGGGCTCGAAGCGTCTGCATTGTTAGGCAGTCTGATTTCCCCCCTTTCGCGCAGTTAGGTCGTGGCACGTCACTTCGCCAGCAGAATTGCAAATGCTTTTGGACGGTTGAAGGCGAGTTATGTTCTTCGACCACCGTATCAACGGTGCGTCAACGTTAGGGATGACCACGAGCAAGAGAGTCATTGATCAATCGTAGCGGTCATGACATATGTCTTCTATTGTCTCCTTGCAAAGGTCAAAGCTAACATGCTCCCAGGTTTTGCGAGCCTTCCACATGTGCTGCACTTTTGATGTCGAAACGAAAGACACACAAGACTTGTTTGGAAGTAGTAGTGTGAGGTGAAAAGCTTCAATTAATATCGCCTGTAGCGGATTGAAGTGAGAGGGACCGGGCGTCCCGGACGGGGGAGCGCCCGACGGCTCTCCGCTAGCGTCACTATAGCTGCAGCCGCCTGGCTGCCGCGCTGCGACACGAACTTCAGACAAACGCATCTTAGTGAAGCTCACCCTTTCTCGCTTCTTTCATCGCCGACCCCGACTCCCTCGACGTGCTGAGCTTCTGGTAACGATTTGATTCGTAATTTCATCACGTCATCCTCTTCAGCCCTTTGGGCATCGTGCCATCAACATGTCTGCTAGTCTTCTGAACCAGGAGTTCCCCGACGAGGAAGACGAAGATGACTTCAACCCTCAGCCGCAAGATGATTCGGATGATGACGCTAAACCACAAGCGGAGATCGATAATGAGGACGACGAACAACCTGCGCGCGGGCAGAGAGCGCGCACAGCTTCGAAGGAGGAGGACGATGATCTGAAGAATGCAGCGAACCCTGAGGATGACGGCGAGGCTGCCGATGCCAATGCTATAGAGGATGATGACGAGAGACCAAAAGGCTTCGGCGAAGATGAGGAGGAGGAGGAGGAGGAGGAGGAAGAGGAGGAGGCGGAGGAAGAGGAAGAAGAAGAAGACGAGGACGTGGACGGCCAGCCGTCGCGGAAACGCAGGAGAAAGCAGAAGCGCAATCAATTCATTGACGTCGAAGCCGAAGTGGATGAAGATGACGAAGAAGAACCGGACGAGGACGATGAGCTGCCGGGGGAGGAGATGCACCCCGACGACCTACAGGAGCTGCCCCCCGGCGCCGACCGTGACGACCGAAAACACAGAGAGCTCGACCAGCAACGAGAGAAAGAGGTGCAACTTGACGCTGAAGAGACTGCTGCCAGACTGCGGGAGAGATATGGACGGCAATCGCGTGCGACTGGTGCTGCTGGCGCGATGGTGCCGCAACAGCTGTTGCTCCCCGGCGTCGAAGATCCGCGCATTTGGCGCTTCAGGTGTCGGCCAGGGAAAGAGCGCGATATTATCATGAGTCTAAATCAGCGCATCTTCGAAAGGGCTCAGTCTCGGGAACCCATCCAGATATACTCCGCATTCGAACGCGGTGGTGTCATGGCGGGCAACCTTTACGTCGAAGCTAGACGGCAGGAAGACATTATGGTTGCTCTTGAAGGCATCTCGCACGTCTTCATGGGCACCAAGCCGCTGATGATCCCTGTGGAAGAGATGCCGGACCTGCTGCGAACCCGCAAGAGTAAGACTCTGGAGCCGGGAATGTACGTTCGCGTTAAGCGCGGCACCTATCAAGGCGATCTAGCGCAAGTGGACGAAGTCGAGTCGAACGGCACAGAGGTGACAGTGCGCATCGTGCCTCGACTGGATTACGGTCTAAACGACGACGCAAATGCTCCAGTGGCGGAGACTGAGGCTGGTGGTAAGCGCAAGCGCGTGGGAAAGTCTATCTTTCAGCGTCCACCGCCCCGCCTTTTCAGCGAAGCACAAGCCAAAATGAAACACTCGAGGTATCTGTCGCGCGCGACTGGTCTAGGGAGCAACCACTGGAACTACCAAGGGAAGGAGTACATCGACGGCTTCCTGATCGAGACGTTACGGGTCAACGCGCTGCAGACCGAGAACGTGAATCCCACTCTCGAGGAGGTGACAAAATTCGCGAGTGGGGCCGACGACGGTACCGAAAACCTGGATCTAGTCGCGCTTGCGGCCACCCTGAAGCAGTCTGCTGCGGCAGACTACTTGCCTGGCGATCATGTGGAGCTGTTCAAGGGCGAGCAGAAAGGTGTCACTGGTCGCGCTGTTCAGGTTTACGGTGAGGTGGTAAAGATGCGCGTCGAATCGCGAGGCGCACTCAGAGGCCACGCGATCGAGGCACCCATCAAAGACCTGCGTAAGATTTTCAGGGAAGGTGATCACGTCAAAGTCACTGGTGGGAGCAAGTATGTCGATGAAGTCGGCATGGTCGTCAAGACCAAAGACGACAGAGTCACAATCTTAACCGACAGCAACCAACAAGAAGTCACGGTCTTCAGCAAGGACCTGAGAGAGGCTACGGATGCTGGTGGGAATGCGAGCAGCAGCAAATATCAACTTTTTGATCTCGTCCAATTGGATGCTTCGACAGTAGGCTGTGTCGTCAAAGTCGACCGCGAAAGCTTGCGCATCCTCGACCAAGATGGCTCCGTGCGGACAATTTTTCCATCAGCTATTTCGAATAGACTGGAGCGCAGACGCAACGCAGTCGCCACCGACCGCAACGGCAACGAAATCAAGCTGGACGACACCATCAAAGAGCAGGGCGGCGAGCAGCGCTCAGGCCGAGTAATCCACCTGCACCGCAACTTTGTCTATGCGCAAGATCGTACCCGCGTCGAGAATTCCGGCCTCTTTGTTGCCCGCCACAGCAACGTGCTTGCGGTCTCCGCCAAAGGCGGTCGCCCTGGTGGATCCGGCCCTGATCTCAATAAGATGAACCCGGCCATGCGCCAGAATGGCAACGCGAACGGCGCTACCATGGCCCCCCCTGTGCAGCGCGGCCGTGACAAGCTGATTGGCAAGAGCGTCAAATGCCGCAAGGGCCCGTACAAGGGTCTGGTCGGCATCGTTAAGGACACAAGCGGCGACGTCGCCAAGGTCGAGCTTCACGCCAAGAACCGAATCAGCTCCATCGAAAAGGAAAACCTGGTACTTATCGACGCCCGCACGGGTAGCTACATCGGCGAAGTCCACTCGCTCGGCATGGGACGCCCACCACCGGGCAGCGGGCCTCCGGGCAGCAGAGGACCTCCCACAGGCGCTTTCGGTGCCCGAACGCCTTTCGCTGGTGGTGCTGGAGCCGGCGCGCGCACGCCCGCGTACGCCGCGCCCAGCTCTGGCCGCACGCCGGCCTGGAAGCAGGATGCCGGCGCGCGCACGCCGACTGTCGGCAGCACGACAGCCTACGGCGGCGGGTTCGGAGGCGCGACGGCTTACGGCGGCGGGGGACAGACAAGCTATGGCGGCGGCACCAGCTATGGTGGAGGCACTTCGTACGGTGGCGGTGGTGGCGGCGGTAGCGTTTGGGGTGGGACTGTAAGCACTCTCTCGATTCGTCTTCTCTGCTTCACCTACTGATGTGACTTGGCGCAGCATTCTACCTGGAACCCCAATCCTTCTCGCACGCCCGCGCATCCAAGTACCAACACTGGTGGCAAGACGCCCTCGTACGGGGGGGCCCTGGACGCTCCGACGCCTGGGTTCAACTCGGCGCCTACGCCTGGTGCTTACGATGCTGCGACTCCTGGTGGCTTTAGAGGGGATTACCGTACTCCGGCTGCGTACCAGACGCCTGGTGGTGACTTCCCAGAGACCCCGGGTGCGGGGTTGGACGATGGGCCGGGTTATGACTGAAGAGTGTGACTGGTGGTGTATTAGTAGGGTGATAAGCAAGCTGTTTCGATAGTGGGTTGCGCGGGGTAGTCGAGAAGGACTTCATTAGAACGAAGTTTGGGTCTTGATATCAAAAGGAACTCGTCATTGCCATCCTCAACATGGATCTTCTGCCACTTTGCAAGGCGAATAGGACTGTAGCCAGTGATTCGCCCTCCTGATCGCCATCAAGCCTTCTCAGGTGACATACCCCTCATCGTTCATCTCAAACACAACCCCATCCTCATCATCTTCACCCGCGTCAGCCTCCACATAACCCAGCACTTCAATCTCCTCCTCCGTCTCCTTACCCGCACCCGCGAGCACTCCCTGCACCCCATATCCTCTACCCAACACCTTCCCCTCCCTTCCCTCCGCCCTCTTTCCCTCTACCAACAAATTCATCGTCGACCTCTCCAGCTCCCTCACCAAAATCCCCGCCGGATCCCCCAACCCAATTCCCACAGCACGCTTCCTCATCCGCCTGGCCCTCTCAGCTGTAAACAGCACATTACCCTCCCCCACCCCAAACCGCACGCCCATCAGAAACGCATACTGAAGCCTCGCCTGCTGTCTAATGGGGACCGCGTACGGACTGTGCCGGCACACGGAGTGAGCGAAGCTTTGAGCGAGGTAAAGCCATAGGTCGTTGTCGCGGGGGTTGATGTGTAGGCCCCAGTTCTGGACGAGGTCGCTGATGAGGTGGGTGTGGTGATCTAGGGGGCTGAAGGGTTGGAGGCCGATGAGGCGGGAGAGGGTGGCGAAAGCGGAGGCGAGGGGGTGGGTAAGGGGGAGGTGTTGGCGTTTTAGGTTCTGGTGGATCTTGCTCCAGGGGTGGCTTCTGCAGAGGTCCGCTGGGCGGATGAACTGGTGAATTGTGGCGTCTTGGGCTAGGAAGCGCTCGAGGTCGATTACCTCGAAGGTGTGGAGGATGGCGGTGCTTGGGATCTGATCGTGGGGGTTAGAGCTGCCTAAAAGGGCGGAGAGATTGTGAGGACAGACTTTGTGGTACACCAGGAACTCGCTTGGCCCGGTGTATCTCCAGGCGCCGTTTTCGAATACGAACTTGCGGCACAGTTGCTTATGGAAGCTGTGTAAAACGTTCTTAGCACAGGTTCAGCGGGCCATGGCGTAGGTACTTACGGCTGCGCGTGAAACAGAGCACTCTTGTCGAGGAGATTTGGGTTGATGACAGAGATCCGTCCATCGGTCAATCCCCTTTCCACCTCTTTCAAGGCTTTTGAAAGTAACCAACCGAAAGAGCATGAGGTGGAAATGAAGGGCGTGGGGTTCATGTCGCCTTGGGATGGTGTATTAGCGGGTATGCGCTCAGAATTCCACTTGCACGGAGCAAGGCTTACGATTCAGATGCGTCGCCATCGCGCTCCACAATGGATGCGACGCGGTAGGGGCCGGCGGTGGTTCAATTCTGCCTTCATATTTGCGAAATTGCCCGCAGACAAAGTCGTTCTTCTCGTTAAGGGCGCCATAGGTAGCCTCCCGCCAGTACCTGATGGTCGTTAGCTGAAATAGTAGACGAGTTACGTTGGAGAGATCCTACCTAAATAGAAGGCCCATTACGGGCGGATGAGCTTGATGTGGCGGTGGGTAGATGAGCGGCCCTACAGTCCCCTTGAGCTCCTCTGGGGTCAATTTTAGCGGACTAGAAGGCCCGCGATCGTACACTTCTGTTGCACGATCTTTCCGTGGGGTCCTCGTCTGTTTCTTCCCTTTCTGCGTTGTTGTTATCGATGACTTCTTCGTCAGCGAGAAGTTGCCGCTTGCAGCGGCGGTCGGCTTCCCTGGGTCTACAACTACCGTAGGATGAAAGTACGGTGACCTCTCCAGAGCGTTTTCCACGTCAGTGACACACTTGGCCATGCTGCGTTGACCATCATGCCGAAGTAAGCTACGACGCATTTGGGGAGCCCTGCGTGCTGGCGAATGGGACAAGGCTCTCTTTCGCTTCCCACCGGCTTGTCGGATCCTACTGGAATCGCGCACAGGCAAAGTAGGAGTAGCCGGATCGACTGCGTCATCGCCTTGGGGCATCTTCTTCTGCTTTGGCGTGTTTAGGAGAAGGTCAATCCGCTTGTTGATCTCGTCGCGCTGTCTCATGTCCTCCTCTTGCGGCCAGCGGATTCCTTGCCAAATGCGCTCCCTCGCCGGTTTCAATCTTTCGTGGTACTGCGCGGATAAGGTTCGCCACTTCACTTCTTCCGATAGCTTGCAGTCCTCCTTGAGGTACTTCGCGAATAGAGCATTGAAGAAGCCTGTCTTGGCACGATGATCATTACCGAATCGCTCATGCAGCAAGTGCAAGGCGAGGCGCATATCGTGTGTCCATTTTACTACTGGCCCTCGCGGCGAGCTCCGGGACTGACGCGGCATTCTGCAGCTGTTGTTAGTGTGCAAGTAGATGGAAACCAGGACGAGCTGACACTTCTGTAGCGATTTAATGTGTTAAAGAGGGTGAAGAACGCGGTGTGGATGGAAGGAAAAGCCGCAAAGGCGAAGTGACCGACATGAAACGGAGCAGAAGAGAGCGCGTTATGAGGTAGTCCAGCGCAGCTCCGGAGACAGCGACCGCGGGAGCCTGCGACGTCAAAATGATAGCCGCGAGACCCCGTCATGCCTTAGGTTGGCGCTAGCTGGGAAACATGTCAGTTTCAGTGTCGACCATTGATCGAAGGCACGCTTCGACCTGATCGAGGAGATATTCGGCTACCGCACAGCAAACACAAATCGACTCCGGCTGCCTGTATACAAATGGTTACCGCAAGGCCAAATAAGACCTGGTGTTGCGACTGAGAACATCAAGTATGACATCGACGACACTGCCACAGTGTCGCCTTCGTATGTTTGTTCCTATCAGGTCTAAATCTGCCTGACCTCTGCCCCTTTGCCTTCAGGCCTCTCGGTCTCCCATTCGTCTCGCAACACTGAGTAGACGGTATCGGTCAAGAGAATCAGTAATGCCAAATTCCACACTAGAGTAATGGCGTAGAAGAAATTGGCGTTCCCAGATCCAGCGTAAATCCATAGGTGGTGAAAGGCGGGTCCGAGCAAAGTGGTGTAAAGCAGAGCGGCTAGAGCGGGAAACGTGTAGCGGTGGAGCGATGACACTGCAGTCGTTTGTAAGCGCGGGAGCACGGATGAGTGTTACGATCGACAAACCTTCAAATACATGGCTCAACAGACACAGCGAACTCAGGAACGCCCCTACATTGCCTGCATTCGCGTACGGCTCAAATATTGCGAGTATGCCCATCATTAGCACCACAGCAGCCAGCGGCTGTTTCTTGAACCGGAAGCAGAGCGGGATACTGTAGGCGAACATGTGCAGCCAGAAAACTCCCAGGAAGAAGGACCGGAAGGCATCGAACATCTCAATGAAGAAGTACCACCAAAGACCGATGTTGGGCGTCAAATCCGGGAGCTGAAGGAGCGTGGCATAAACTGAGGGGATGAATTGCCATGAGGGTAAGAGCAGCCGCGAGAGGCCTAGGAGGAAGGTGATCGCCGAGGTAAACATGCCCGCCAGCTGCACGGCGAAGGGAACAGATGCAGGTCTGGAGCTTACGTCCATTGCCACTTTTGCTGTCTTGCTCTCACCCTTGTCTGAGGAGGCAGACTGTTGGTCCGAACAAATCCGGTCGTAGCAAAGCATCCCAATGGGAGGCATCAGGAAGGCCGCATGCAGGCTCATATAACTTGCGATTGCGAGCGCGAAGACGGATGTGGCGGACTTGGCTTGGCACGCCTGGTTGATACTGAGGAGCACGAAGAACGTCGTGAAGATCGTTGTTGGCCTCCCAAGACATGCCAAGAGTGTGTACGGGTTAAAGAGGTACCTTTCGAAAGATGTCAGTATTTTGTCCATTTGTTGATCCAGGCAATCAAGGAAGTTCATACACTGCAGCGACAGGCATTGGATTCCATGCTTGCTCTTTGCGAGGAGAGCTGTAAAATCTTGATACTGGGGCCACGCCAGACTGTGCAATGCCTAGCAGGCAATTGGCGGAAAGCAAGTCTAATGTGGAGTAAAGAGCCACGCTCAACAAGCGGCCTATCCAAGAAGACGGAGATAGCAGTAGTGAAAAGAGCGGTAGCAAGAGCGGCGCCTGGAGGCATTAGCGTGAGATACATCTCGATCTTCTCTCAGACAACTTTACCTGGTGGAAAATGCCCCCATCGTATGGATCCAGTCCTCTCTCGTAGAGAAAGAGACCCTCTTGTACTGCTTGATCTCAGCTCCTGCTCCAATCTCAGCCTCCGTGGCTATCAAGCCGAATTTGCTGTAACGTACATCTCTTAAAGCTAGTCACTGGCGTCGAGATCTCCACTCGGCCGGTGAGAAGGTCTGGCAGTTCTGGAAAGGTGACGACTAAGGCGATTCGTAGGGCGGCTGCGGCGCTGAAGAGCACCGTTTTCGGGTGGTCCTTGTAGACTTTCGCGAGCATATCCATTGCAATCGTCGCGTCGATATCGTCATTGTCGCATCCTGGCAATTGCGTGAGATACCCCGCTGGCCCCAATTGCTCAGTTCCCTCCGTTGTTCCACCGAAGTCATGAAGACCTCCGTTCTCGCCGCACCTTCCCTGTCTATGTCTACCCCAGACTTGCGGATCTTCCCTTGACGAAATCTTGGCGCTCGGCTGGGAAATCTTCGAACTTTTTGCGACAGCTTCCTTCGACAATCACTCTACTCGGTGACCTCAGACACCATGGGTAAAATCAAGAAAAGAAGTATGGAATGTTTGACCTGGCGCGCTCATTTTTCAAGACTAACCTGCCTCGACAGGCACCTCTGGCAACGCCAAAAACTACCTTACTCGCTCTCAAGCAGTCCGGAAGCTCCAGATCTCTCTCGGCGACTTCAGACGGCTATGCATCTTCAAGGGCATCTACCCTCGCGAGCCGCGATCGAAGAAGCGCGTTTCGAAATCTTCGACGCCCAGCACTACCTACTACTACACAAAAGACATCCAGTACCTTCTGCACGAGCCGCTCCTGGCCAAATTTCGAGATCAGAAGACCCTTGCCAAAAAGGTGTCGAAAGCATTAGGGAGGAATGAAGTGAGCGATGCTTCAAGATTGGAAAGAAATCTCACGCCCAAGCTTCGTTTGGATCACATCATTAAAGAACGGTACCCAACCTTCGTGGATGCGCTGCGCGACCTGGACGATGCGCTGTCGATGCTTTTCCTGTTTGCCAACCTCCCGTCGACGGCGGAAGTGCCGCCGAAGATTGTGGCACGCTGCCAGCGTCTGACGATGGAGTTCGAGCACTACCTGATCCGCACCCACAGTCTGAGAAAGAGCTTCTTGTCCATCAAGGGAATATACTATCAGGCAACGATTCAAGGGCAGGACATCCTATGGCTGGTTCCTTACAAGTTCGTGCAACGCACTGGCGGCGACGTAGATTTCCGAATCATGGCAACATTCGTGGAGTTTTACTGCACGCTGCTGGGATTCGTCAACTACAGGCTGTACTCGGGCATTGGGCTTGTCTACCCTCCCAAGTTTGACGTGCAGTTAGAAGACCAAGGCGCGGAGCTCAGTGCGATACATCTTGAAGGCCAGGGCGAGAGTTCACGGGCACAAATCGAAGGGGCGATGACCACAGACTCAAATGAGAGGGCACAAGCCGAAGCTGACCGGTTGCTGAGCTTACCCCAGGAATCGGGCGCAGACATCGAGGAGGGCACCACGAATGGGCAGCTAGAAACATCAGAAGACGCAAATCTGCAAGAGACTGCTCTCGACGAGTTCGCGCCAATCGACGAAAAGGCAGACGCCCTGCTTCAACCCTCCGCCACCGCCGACTCAGCTACAGCAGGCAAACTGTTCGAACCCTTTACCTTCTATCTTTCACGCGAAACCCCACGACACCCCCTCGAATTTCTTCTCAGATCTTTTGGATGCAAGCGCATCGGCTGGGATAGCGTAACCAGCGAGCCGGGTTCCTACTGCTCGGAAGATGACAAGAGGATAACACACCAGATCGTGGACCGTCCAGATTTGCCCTTGCCGTCCGCACTGTCGGATGATGAAGTGGACGACTTTGACGGCGCTCCGGTGAAGAAGAGCAACCACAGGGTACCTGGCCGCACCTACGTCCAGCCTCAATGGGTGTGGGATTGCATCAACGCGGGCCAACTTCAGCGACCAGACCTGTACGCTCCTGGGGCCACGCTGCCACCGCATTTGAGCCCATGGGTTAAGCCGAAGAAGGGCGAATACGACCCCACGGTCCCTCTAATCGAGCAAGAAACCGCCGCCGAAGCCGAGCAGGAGGCTTTGGAGTCTCTGGACGAGGATGAAGTAGACTCAGGTAGCGATGGCGAGGAGGTCGGCGGGATGCGTGGCGACGGCGAGGCACAAGAACTAGAAGAAGAGCTCGACGACGAAGATGGCGGGATGGAGGTCAACCTCGCCGGCTCAGACGAAGAATCAATCGCGGAAGTCGGCGCAGGCGGCGACGACGGCGACTGGGGAGGCTTCTCCGACGACGAAGACGGACCAGACGACGCAGAGGGTTCGCGCCACAAGGCCAAAGAGCATCAAGCGGAGCTCGAGGCCGAAGCGCGGGGCCAGCGCATCGAGAAGTCTAAGAAGAATGAGAAGCAAACGGCTCAGGCGAAGCGCTCGCGGGCCGAGAAGGAGGAGCAGGAGAATCTGGAGCGGCGGAAGATGATGATGCCACGGCGGAAGCGGAAGATGTACGAGAAGATGGTGTATTCGAATGCGAGGAAGGATGAGGAGTCGGAGAAGCTGAGGGCGAAGAGGAGGAAGATTGAGAAGGGGTTAGGGAAGGGGAAGGCGTAGGGTTGTGGGTTTGATACGATCATGTAATGGCTTGTGCTCTCGGGGCCTTTTATATGTTTCGGCCGGTGTGGCGCTAACATCCCACAATCTGTTTATGTCTATGGAGTCGCTACCGGGCTGACTGAGGGGCAGACCTACGTAAGTTCGATCGATAGACTAGCCGGTAGGAGGAGATGATCATGGAAGGTGCAGTACTCGATCAGTAAGAGCGCGTTAACCTTCAGGCGCATGTTTTGTTACTCGACAGACCGCGGCGCTCAGAGAGTTCAATCGCTATCGTGGAATTGATCAATCCACGAACTTCTGAAAGGGCATGTCTCTGTCCACGTACGAGCATTGTCCTTTCGTACACTGCTGAGGAAAGAGCAAACGATACAGCAACCCTTTCCATGCAAATCGAAAATACCTTGGAACGCAACACTCGTGGTGGAAATAGTGCTCATGCCAGCATAATTAACGAAGAACGCAAGTGAAAGGGAAGCACGACTGTTTGCCGGGGACTTGTCATCTCGCTGGCCTGCAACATTTCTCGACCGCTTTCCCGTGTGTTTTTGCGCTTGCTTTTTCGAAGTTTAGACTTCAGCACCACAAAATCAGACCTTACCAAGAGCGTGCTGTCCGCAGCGTATTCATGCCGGCCCTACTACTTCTCGCGAAGATCTCAACACGAGAATTAAAGAAGATACGCTGAACCTGCTTGGCCCAGGTTGGACCGATCCATACCTTCCACAATAAATCTCTCAGGATCGGAGTAAATCGCCCCGCCTTAGAATTACAGGGGGGGTCATATCCGCTCAACGGAACGAAAGGCAGCATCTGCCCTCCTCGAGTCCCTGAAAGGCTGTCCTTTCGGCTCCAAACGAGAGGCAAAATATTGATGAAGAGCGAGAATAGATACCTCTGAGGTCCGGATACCTGGACTGTACAGTAGCTTGTTCTTCATCTAAGAACGGGCAATTCTTCTCCTAACACAACAAATGTCGCGCACTAAGATTTCGGCAACGCGACCAAGTTCGATTCACCAAAATTTGCAAGGGCTTATTCTTAAACCGTTGTCTGTCTCTTCCCGCGCCTGAAAAGCAACGTTTCCGATTGCCTAACGTACATGTTTTCCTCTTCAATGGCTTAAAAAGAGGGAATTCTTCGATTGAACGAGTCTAGAAGTCGCGTCATACTCGTTGAAGGCTCCTGCTCGAACGTTTCGCCACCAACTCGTCATGACGGCTCTGCCTCAATGCAGATTGTTCAGCAAGCCTGCCCATCCGTCCACACTTCGTTGTGTTGGCATTCAACATTCTTGTCACTAACTGAGATAGGAAATCGCTTGAGAGGCTGCTTTCGTCGAGCCCCGACTCCCCTAACGTACGTTGGACACATTGTGTGCTCGGCAGACTTTCGCCGCCGCGTTTCTGCTGTCCAATGAGCTACTCGGCTCTCGATATCTTAGCATTTTTGCCAACAGTGCCGCCGCTGGGGGATGGGACTTGAGTCTGCATCAACAGCAATACAACAACGAAGATGATGGATCCGCACAACAATCATCAACAAGCACAACTTTCGCCAATGTGGATCGTCATGACCCGAAACCTCTTGGCAGCTGGTCAATGTCGATTCTCACCAGGTTTCCGTTCACCCACTGGGAAACCCATAGCTACGCTAATATGCCTTAGCACTTCAGGGCATTTCTCAGAGGGTGCACCACTGCTTGGCGAGAACCGTCATGACTTCCAAATCGATCGTCTGTAGGCGTTCTCGGAAACACTTGGCAGGAAACTAGCGCTGCGCGGTTGATCGTGTCCAGATGCCGGTCGACCGAAATGCCCATCTAGGCGGCACATCTGTCGATCACGTCAACTAGATGCAGCATCAGCTTAACAATCAGTGGTGACAGCTTGGTAGCACGCGTGGATTGACCAATATCGACCTGCTCATTGGCTGGACGCTGAAGTGAATGCCAGCCTAGTGAAGAAGCCTAAATCGACCCCACAGCCTAGGAAACCTTGACCCCAAAACGCAACCCTGTGTGCATTGCCAAGGTGTATAGTCTGATCTTTGATAGCGCCAGCAGCCAAACAGAATGAAGGGAAACATCCTTACCTCCACTGTAGAGCTGTTCTACACCAAGCTCGACTCACGCTTGACGGCACATCGAAGCGCCGCATGACGGGGCCCTGACCCAGTAGTTGGGTCCCCGCATCGGCAGATATTCGTGATCGACAACGATCCCCGCGTTGACGGAGAAGTCTAGAAGGACTGCGAGGATGTCACTGTCCGTCTAGGAGGTAGCAGTCAAATGACACGAAAGATTACAAATAGTGATAGGTCGGCCAGGCGCCCACCCCTCCCTGTGCCTTTCACCCACTCCTCAACTGAGCGCTACACGAAAAATGGTTGGCAAGCTGTTTTCAATCGCTATTCTCCTCAATGGAGCTGCAGCCTTCCCTGAGATGGCCGCCATGGCCGCAAAGCGTATGTCGAAATGTTCGCTCTGAGGCAAGAGCTCATCAAACTAATCGCTGCATAGGCCAAATCGGCGTTCCCGAGGGGTTGGTCCCTTTCCCTGAATGGCCAGGCACACCTGGACACGCACTTTTCGATCAGTTCGACGCCGAAGACCAGCTTGTGTCGGTTTCTGGCGACCATGAGTTCCGCACACCCGGACCTAATGATATCGTCAGTTGCTTCACGAATCTGTCATACTCCAGATCTTGCGCGCTGACACTCTTCAACAGCGCGGACCCTGTGCCGGCCTGAACGCTGCCGCCAACCATGGATACCTTCCACGCAACGGCATCGCGGATGCCCAGAGCATCAACACCGGTCTCTGGGAAGCATTCGGCCTCGACCAGACCGCCACTATCTTCCTACAGACCGCAACCATGTTCTTCAATGGCGACCCAATCAGCGGCCGCTGGTCTATCGGTCCGCACAGCGAGGAGACCAATTCTCTCGGCCTCGTTGGCAACCTCCTTGGCAACCAGACCGGCATCTGCGCGTATGGTCACTTGCGCACTGAGGCCGACGCCTCCATCACCCGTGGTGACTGGCTTGCGCCCGAAATGAACTCTAACTGCCGCTCGTACCCCGTGTTCATGCAGCAGCTGTTCGATCTGGCCGACGAGATGGCGGATGGAATGATCACGCCTCGTGTCATGGCTCAGCACTCCATGAACCGCAAGGAGCACAGCATTGCCACAAATCCGAATTACTGTGCGTACTTGTTCCGTTCACAACCAATAATGGATCCTGCTAACAGTCATCAGTCTCGCCCCCCTACCCCGGTGTAGCATTCACCTTCGGCGCCCACATGTTTGCCTTTGAGCTCCTTGCGAACCACTCGGCCGAAGAGCCCCGCGGTTTCCTTACCAAAGACGTCTTCATGGACTTCTTCGGCTACACTCGTGACGACAGCGGTGCTCTGCAGTTCACCTACGGCAGCGAGAAGATCCCCGAGAACTGGTACAAACGCAATTCCAACGACGCGTGGACCCTGCTCGACATCCTCACTTCGACTGCCCAGCAGTGTGCCTCGTACCCGTCGGCCTGCCAGGTTGGTGGCAACACAGGTGAGGTAAACTCTTTTTCAGGCGTCGGTAAGTACCTTTTTGTCCTTTTGAGATTAAACGCCAGACCCTAACATCATTCCAGACCTCGGCGATATCACGGGCGGCTTGATCAACGGAGCCTCAGACCTCTCGGACCCGAACCGCCTGGGCTGTTTCCTCAACCAGATGATCACAGCCGACACCCCGTCGTTCCTGTCCAACGTCTTCTCCGGCGCTCTGCTGAGCCAGGCCACGGACTTGATCGACAGCAAGCTGAAGCCGGTGCTGAACACTCTCGGCGACTGTCCGAACCTGCCGCCTGGCCGCGCCAGCTCTGAGTACGACTCCATTTTCCCTGGTGCCCAGGGTCCTGACGAGGGTCCGCGCAGTGGGTTGTAGAGATATACTTTGTTGATATGGGATGTTGTTATGACAGAAGTACCAACAGGAGCTTCAAGGAATGATGAGATGTATCAGAACTATTTATTCACGTGGAATTTGAAAAGTGAACTTACTTGGTTTGCAAAAAAGTTCATTTGAGCCGAGGGCTCAATTTCCTATGATGTCATCGTCAGCCATCTGCGCGCGAAATAGTACTGGAAGCCTGAAATCTCTCCTTTTCTCTTCCGCTCTCTCTCTCTCTCTCTCTCTCTCCACTCTCTCCATTCCGGTCCTCAGTCGTACTCAAGGACTTGTGCTGGCTCCGGCTCACCCAAGCCAAAGCGTTGCAATGTTCGCTGAATATGCTCAGCGTCTGCCATGAACGGATACCCCGCCACGAAGGTACCCATGCGAACTTGGCGGTCTCGCATCTTTTCCTGCCAGATCTCGTTCTTGAAGATGAGCTTCATGCTAGGACAAGTAGGTACCCGAACTCCAGCAGCCAGGCAGGCACGGATCTTCTCCGCCACCCGAGGAGGGGTAGGAGATGAAGGGACTCCTGCGGGTTCGCCTTCATGTAATGCCAGAACCTCCGGTTCGACAGTGCCACACACCAGTAGTCTGGCACCTCCCAAGCTTCGTAGTCCCTGGTATGTAGGGGGTCTGGTCTAGTAGGATGTTCGAGGACGATCACGTTGTCGCGGTAGTAGTCCACATTCATGATGTCGCGATACGGATACTCTCGCATGATCAAGTGCTTTTGGTCGTCGAGATAGGCCGCTCCTCCGAACACGGCCGCTTCGAGGTCAAACCCGTTTTCGTTCACAGAGGTATTGATGTGTGGATCGGCGTAGAAACTCCCATAAGGCTCTCTCGCCATCTGGAAAGCGTGAGCAATCTCGTGCAGGAGATTTATTGCAAACGCAAGACGCTCGTTGAAGGAGTTGCCTAGCTCGGCGAGTCTGGATTTGCGGAAGTGTATCTCGGTTGCCGTACCCGGGTAGAGCGGGTGTTGAGGGTCGTAGATTTCGGTCGCCACGGCCAAGGCGTTGGTTGTCGGCTCGTCGAGGTCGTCAACAAACACGATCTTGAGCCCGCGCATTGCAAGCTCAGACAGACTCTCCCTTACCTCATGGTAGTGGCCCTCGTGGGATTTGCTGAGGGTTCCGATCGTGTGGGCACTGGACAAACGGTTCATTATCATCCGACGTTGGTCAACGCGTGGGTTTCCGCGCTCGTCGAATAATATTTGACGCTCACCGTAGAGCTGCACGTAGAAGTACCACAGAGCCTGGGGGGTTTCCAGAAGTTGACTTGTCAGTCGAAGGGCCTGAAAGAGGTGATACGGAGCAGCAATGCTGTCCCACACACCAGTATTGATCTCGAACAAAAGCGAGTAAATGCAAGTGTCGGCGCCAGTGTTATCCTTGTGATAAATTTTAGTATGCAGCAACAGCTCATGTACATCGTTGTCGAGCTCAAGGGTGCCGCCACTATGCCAGAGCTCCCAAGCCAGCTCGTGGAAGTCCATACTGACTTACTGGTGGAGGCCGGATGATTTGCCAGCTACTGAGATGGATCTGATCAGATCAGTTTCGAGACAGCTTTGAGAATCTGCGAGCAGTCGATCAACGAGTGCGGCAGACGCTGACAGGAAGTGAATTCGTGCAATGAATGGGACGATCTGACGAAGGAAGAGGACAAGAAGAAAGAGAAGGTGAGCTCGAAGCTATATGGAAGAGAGAAGTGCTTCTGCAAGGGACAACAAATAATTGAAAGGTGTCGGAGTAATTCACCACCATGAGCTCTCATCGAGGAACAAAGAGTCAACGGCCCCTGGGTGGACACGATCGTCGATTCGTTGTCAAAAGGGCAAATGCCTTGTACATCACAATTCGATTGTGTCGAATCCGAAGCTGCTCATGACTTTCCGCATCGACGACACCATGTTTCTGCGAGATTTATGCTTGAAATGGTCCTCCAGATCAAGGCTGGTCGACTCGAGCAATGAGATCGTAGAAGTGCTGTAACGAGGGGTATCATTAGCTCGCAAGCGTCGATCGAGCCAATAGTTGTGCTTCACAACGACCGCGTGGCAAACTCACTCTCTTGGTTGTGTATAATCGCTCCAAAGGTCCCAGATCGCCCGCGCAATATCGAAAGAAAAGGAGGGCGATTCAGAGGAAGGCAGCCAAGCTAGTTGCGCGAATTTGCCCTCACAGGCCCGCAGACTGAGACAAAGCTGTCAACAAAGCACGCATTCTGCGACGGGATAGCCTCGCTCGGAATGTGAACATCGTGCCCCTTTTGGGAGTGCATTCTCCGTAAAGAAGGTGAAAGTAGATGTGAAGGGGGCTTACAAGGAACTTAGAAAGAATAGATTCCCTCGGCCCGAGTTGCCCCGAGCTGGCCATCTCGAGATTGCTAAGTAAACGCTCTAACACCTGGACTGAGCCCATGCTCCTGTGAATTTGAACCTGTGTGTACCTGTACCCAACAGTCAGATGCCGAACTTGGCCGAGCGCTACGAGCAAGTGACTACCTCATCTCAGGCAGGAGTCGCATGGAGGGGGTCTGACAGCGACGGGCATACAATCCTTTCCCCGAGTCCCCTCAATCTGCCCCGCCTACTGTAGCCGGGACTTGTGGGACCTTCTCCACGGCGTCTCCATATTCTACGCTGTGCTGGCTGTGCTCGTCTTCCCGTTGCCACGCCTCACCTCCTTCAAAGAAGAGCTCCACTCTTTGCAAGGTCAAGTACCTTTTCTCTTTCCCATCCTCTCCGGCAGTGTCCAAGACCCTGCCCTTTTTTTACACTTCTCCCACCGAATTTAAGCAGCCTCTGGTTCAAAATGTCGCTCGACACCGACATTTTGATTATCGGCGGTGGAATGAGCGGCGTTGGTCTCGCTGTGCAGCTCATCCGCCGCTACGGCCACAGGAACTTTGAAATCATCGAGAAGTGCGGCGACGTGGGCGGGACATGGCTGGTGAACACTTACCCGGGCTGCGGCTGCGATGTGGCTTCGCATTTTTACTCGTATTCTTTCGCTCTGAAGCCGGACTGGAGCCAGAAATTTAGCATGAGGTCCGAGATTCAGGGCTATTTCCGCGCGGTGGCGGAGAAGTATGACGTTCCCAAGCATGTGAGGTACTGGTCGACTGTTGAGACGGCGAGATGGGATGAAGGGAAGCAGCTTTGGGAGGTCGTGATCCAGAATCAAAAGACCAAGGAGAGGCTCACGCGAAGGGCGAAGATTGTTGTCAGCGCGGTGGGTAACCTTTCAGTGCCAAAGCCCTGCGAGATTCCTGGAGCAGATGCATTCGAGGGCCTTCTGTTCCACTCAGCGAAGTGGGATCACCGCCTTGATTGGAACAACAAGAACATCGTCGTGCTGGGGAACGGTTGTTCAGCTACTCAATTCGTGCCCGTCGTGGCCGAAAAGGCGAAGAAACTCACTCAGTTCGCTCGCCAAGCACATTTCCTTGCTGAGCGCCCAAATCCAGTGTACGGTTCAGGGTTCAAAGCTCTGATGCGTTACGTTCCTGGCGCCATGCGCTTGTACCGTTTCTGGCTATACGCTCAGATGGAAAAGGACTTCGCTGGCTTTGACATCGAGACCGGCGCAAACATTCGCCAGGGCCTCAAGGAGGAGAACGAGACCTATGTCAAGCGCATGGCACCCGAGAAATACTGGAATGCCCTCATTCCTCGCCACGAGATTGGATGCAAGCGGAAGGTCATGGACACAGATTACCTCTCCACTCTCCACCGCTCCAACGTCGAACTCTGCAGCGACGAACCAGTCGAATCCATCACTTCTACCGGCGTCGTCACTAAATCCGGCCGCCACGTCCCCGCAGACGCAATCATCATGGCCACCGGTTTCGAGGTCTACCGCATGCTGTTTCCCCTCGAGATCTACGGCGAGAAGGGAATTGCGCTGACCGAGTACTGGGACACGCATCACGAAGGCGCCGCCCAAGCCTACATGGGAACATGTGCGCCCGGCTTCCCGAACCTCTTTACGCTCATGGGACCTAACACCGTCACGGGTCATCTGTCAGTGATCTACACCGTCGAATGTCAGATCAACATGCTGCTCCGTATCATCGAGCCCGTGCTCAAATCGCTGCATCCGCCTCGCCTGCTGCCGTCTTCGTTGGCTCCCGACACGACGGTCGTGGATGTTCGCCCTGAAGCCGCGAAAATACATAGTAACTGGCTGCAGGAAAAGCTCAGCTCGCTTGTCTGGTCTTCGGGCTGTACATCTTGGGCGCTTGACCCGAAAACGGGCAAGAACATTGCGATGTATCCGGAATATCAGTACTGGTTCTGGTGGCGGAGTGTGTTCATTCCAGGGGATGATTTTGAGTATGTGGATAGTAAGGGGAAGGGGAGGAGTCTGACAATTGGCGGATGGAAGAGGATTCAAAGGTTCTTGACGACAAGTGTTGTTGTCGGGGCGTTGGGATGGACTGCGGTGCAGAAGATGGGTGGGTGGGCCCAAGCACAGCGCATTGCTTTCGGGACCATGGGTGGCATCGTTGAGTCGAGCCGGCGGGCTATCGAGAGCGCGTAAAATAGAAATCTAGACTACGTTTTCACATAAGATGAATAAGACGAATAGAATACATGCCCTGTAGAAGTCGATAATATGGCAGTGCTTCAAGCATGTGAAGATATTTTACAGACTCGTCTTCTGTGCGAATCACTTCGCGACTGCACGTACAGCCTAGCTTAGCTCTTCGCTGCTTTCTTCGTTGTGCTCGCCCTAGCATGCCGCTCGCTGTCTCTCAGCCCTCGCTCCCCAGACATAGGGATCTGCTCCCAGATCCGATCCCATACCCCCGGCGCCAAGCTTCGATCCTTCACCTGAAGCCGATTCACATAAAAAGACCCCATCACCCTTCTTACCAACCGCCACCAGAACCCCTCCTCCCACCCCTCTCGCACCTTCTCATCCCGCGAGATCCGCCACTCCAAATTTGCCAACCTTACCGGACTCTTCGGCAGCTTCCGCAGCTCCTGCACCGGCACGGTCCTCGTCGACGGCCAAGGCGCGAGCCGCATGCCCCGGAACTGCAGCCGCGTGTTCCCCGGAATATTCTCTGCGAAGCGCGTAAGGCCGTCCTTGGATGCGCGTGCGGTCGGCGGCAGCGCGATGTTGATGTGCCAGACCATGGGCGCCCAGCAGAGGACAATGACGACCATGGGAACGGCGCTGCCGACGAGGGTGGCCGGGATCAGCCACCAGGGGCAGGCGGGGTCGACGCAGACGGCGGGGAGGTAGACGACGGTGCCGACTAGGAAGATGACGATGGTTGTCATGCGGAGAGCGCCCGAGATGAGGTTGGTGACTTTGCCCGAGTCGTAGATGTTGAGGTTGGCGGGATACTTGAACTTTTGGCCGGCGTTTCCTGGGGGAGGTGGTGGTGACAGGGGGCCGCCGGATGTTCTAGTGGTTGATGGTGGAGTGGCAGGTGGTGGACGGGCCGGTGTTCGAGTGCTCGGTGGCGGTGGCGGCCGCTTTGAAGTGGATTTTGCCTGCACGCGCAGCAGAGGGAGGAGACGGGGTTCACGAGCGCATGGTTGCAGTCGTAGGCCGTAATCTAGTCCTGTGGAAATTCCGCTCCAACATCCCCGTCGTGTGCAGCGCAAAGCACGCAGCCTGGCCAGACCGGCTGGCTCTAGTAAAGTCATTCCAGTTGAGAGCATCACATGACACGGGCTGCAACAAAGGAAGGAGCAAAAGACGCGCCACGGGAAGCGATGAAGCGCGCCTCGGCGAATGCAAACAGCGGCTTGGCGGGGTTCTGTTCTCGGGGGTTCGCCCTCCGTCCACGACGACACGTTCCTTGAAACTTAATCATTTTGCAGTCTGACACACTACGCAAAAGGAACATGCTGGGCTCTACGATCCCATAAAACTTAGTTCTCCATGAAGCTTCTCAACGCCGTCCTCCTCCTTCCCTCCCTCCTCCGCCCCGCCTTCGCCTACACCCCTCTTTCCGACTCCTCCCTCGAATCACTACCCTTTCCCGCTGATGAGTTCGACATCAACACCGGCGCCATTCTGGCGCCAATTTTGCGCGAGAGAGTACCCGGCTCCCCTGGCTCAGACGCGGTTCTGCAGCACTTCGTCGACTTCTTCACCGAGCACCTGTCGAGCTGGACGATCTCGTGGCAGAACTCTACAAGTACCACGCCCACGTCAAATGGAAAGGAAATACCGTTTCGAAATCTGATAGCTACGTACGATCCGCCATGGGTGCAGCAGCCAGGTGAAGTGGGCAGACTGGCACTAGTTGCGCATTTCGACTCGAAGCTTACACCCAAGGGCTTCATCGGCGCGACGGACTCGGCGGCACCATGCGCAATGATCCTACACGCCGCGCGCAGTATTGACACAATTTTGACCAAGAAGTGGGAAACGATGGCAGCGGCGGGGGCGGGGCCCGGAGACTTGGAAGATCACAAAGGCGTCCAGATTCTGCTGCTGGACGGCGAAGAGGCGTTCAAGCAGTGGACATCGACCGACTCGATCTATGGGGCGCGTTCGCTGGCCGAGGAGTGGGAGACAACTTTCCATCCGGCCGCAAGCACATACAGCACTCCGCTCGCGAGTATCGATCTCTTCGTGCTCCTGGACTTGCTCGGCTCCGCCAACCCCACCGTGCCCTCTTATTTCAAAACCACCCACTGGGCCTATCAGCACATCGCATCCGCGGAGGAGCGCCTTCGTGCAATCGGGAAACTGAAGACGTACCCCGGCAAGAAGAAGGCCCAGTTCTTACCCGAGGCGAAAAAGGCGGGCACCGAGCGCTGGTACGGCGGGATGGTGGAGGATGACCATATTCCTTTCATGGCAAGAGGTGTCGAGATCCTGCACCTCATAGCTCATCCGTTTCCCAAAGTGTGGCACCAGATGGAGGATGACGGCGAGCACTTGGACATCGAGACGACGGAGGACTGGGCGGTGATCACGTCGGCTTTTGTGGCCGAGTGGATGGATCTGGAGGATACAATGTCGGCCTCGGCCGGGAAGAGGGAGGGCAAGCGGTGGTTAAGTGAGGCGGAGTCGGAGAAGAGCGAGCTGTGAGTATGTCCATTGCCGTCGCGTTGCTGCGTTATTTTTTGTTCCGGAAGATTCCCGCTAACATGTCAACAGTTTTTGAGCGAAATACTACTCGGTTCCATAAAACTCGACAATGATACCGCTGCACCAGACACTTTCTTATCGTTAAGTCTCATCGAGAGGTTGTTCAGCCTACGCATCACAAAGACAACGCACGGGCGGGAGCAACCGCGGCACCCCTTCCCCAAGCCCGGAGGCTCGACCGTTGCCAAGCGTTTCCGACATAACTTATTCCGAAATCGTCTGGGCTGAACAATGGGTTCAACAATAGCTTGGATGCTAACTATGTTACCAATGCCACTTTGCAAGCCGGAAGTGGCCTCTCTGCACGATCATAGCATGTCTTTGAAGATCGAACGCCTTCACGTTCGCCTCCCTTTGTCTCCAACCCCGGATTCGGTCATGTCATCACATTGCTCGGATAAATGTGGTAAAAGCGACCGCTGTCAGATTCATAACGCAAGTCCTTATCATTTCCGAACGGCTTCTTATGGTCACCGCTACGACGCTGCAATGGGACAACGTCAAGAGTACCCTCTCGACCACCGCGAACAGCATAGTGTTCGCGGTCAACAATCGTGAAACAATCTACAAGCCGCAACGCGCTATCGACCGCAGTCCTTCACCACCCCATGTCACGTCTCCACCGCAACCACCTGCTCCGCCCGGTGAGGAGCCAGGCTTGCCTTCCAGCCCTTCTCGCCAGAAACACCCGCCTAGATGCTTGATCGACGAGGTGGAAGGAAACAAGCAACTCATTGCTGCCGTTACTAAAAGGTTTGAGGAAGGCGAGGCGCCAGGCGACATCATCGACGAGTTTTGTTTCCACATGCGCGAGGAGAAGGGGGATGGCGGAAGACGCTTTATTCTGCGCTACGTCGATGACCGCGACTGGAAGAGATATACCAATACCCACGAGCGCGCAAAACTTCTTAGCCGCATGTTGCAGGACGAAGACGACCTCCCTGGTTTCCGAGAAGGAACTGTCATCACGCGGTGGGAGCAGCTGCTAGACTGGAAAGATGACAGTGACGAGCTCGATAGGGCTCCTGAAGGTGCGGCTCGAGACCTCCGGCTAATGGAAGACAAAGTCTACCACTTCATTCTGCGCCACACGTGGGACATGACCGTCCGCATGATCGTGTTCCACATGGGCGCCTCGCCCGGTCATGGCAGATTAGAACTGACTAGCGAGATCTATGACAAGAAAACAAAAATGGTTTATTACCCTGACCCCCAAGTGCACAGGAATGTTCAGGTACGCCTGTATCATTATCGCAAGCTGGTTGCTGCACAACGCCGAATGGGTGGAGGACGAACACCGGGACAGATTCGCGTTCGAGCCCATTGCCATTCCACCCGAGCGAACAGCCGCTTGGAACTACCTCAACGCAGGCGAGTGGCAGATCTATAGGTGTACACGGGATCCTCGCGACGTCCCACCGCAACTTGACCGCAGAGGGGCCATCGCGCGGTCTCTCGACTTCATCGGCGAAGCCCTCTATGCTGACAGGTTGAGGTGGCAGACGGTCTATCTTCGCATGCTGCGGCACATAGACTTGTTCGGGATCGATGTGGCGGCTCTTGGGTTCGTGGAAATGTTAGAAGTAGAGGATCGGCACAGGTGGCGCGACGACCCCGATGATCTCCTAGACATGGGAAGGCGGCGAAGACCCGCCTCTGCTTTCGCCGCTGTGGCTGCTGATATGCTTGTCAATTATGAGCGGACAAGGCGCCGGCTGTTCCCGCCGAGTCTTGATCATCCTAGCATCTTTACTAGGTCGCCGGAGGTCGACAGTGAAGGTGGAGGGGACAGTAAAGGTGGCGGTGGGGGAGGTAGCGAAGGGGGCGATGGGGGTAATGGCGGTCATTTCGGGTCTGACGGCGAAGACTTCTGGGGTCACGATGACCACCGCCCAGACCGCAGCCAGAGCCCCGATGGGAGAGAACGGGACGAGCCCAGGCATCTGGGCGCTGCTGCGAATGATGCCAGACCCGTGTTTGCATCACCACACCCTAACGGTTGCATACGAAGCGACCAACCTTCCTCTCCTATGTCGCAGCGCGAGGCACGCATCACCATTGTGGAGAGAGAGAATCGAGAGCTTCGAGGCCAGATTGAATATCTCCGCGACCACATTACAAGACGGCGATTTCCACCCCGATGGGACGAGTCTCGAGAGGATCAGCTCATTCGAGACAACGACGCATTGCTAGCGCAAAGACGAGAGGACAAGCAATACGCCCGGCTTTACAGAGCCAAGAACGAACAAAGCGCTCTTCAGCCGGCGAGTCCGTTGAGTGGGGGGGAAATGGACAGGTTCCTGGAAAATGAGAACGCCAAAGCTCTCGCTGAGAGAAATTCCACGCGCCCCGGTCGTGGAGCAAGTTCCGCAAACGCCCCAAATGATCAAGACTTTCGATCTCCGTCTCAGCAACGGCACGGCCTTCAGCGTTTGCAAGAAGAATTCGGCGGCCAAGGCGATCAACATGTTGGTCGCTCAAAGGGACCTAGAGGAGCAACCAGGCGCCTGAATGAAGCTTTCAGTGAGGACGAGAGCAGGAATTACTTGCCGCCGCCCAAGAGACCCAGGCATGGAAACTCTACCACACCGCCAATGCGACGATCGCTGAGGAACAGTTCGCAACCTCGCCAGTCAGGCGCGATCAGCGACAGATCTGAAGCACGGGCGGTTGGAGACTCCGCTCCGTTTGAATTCCGCCGGCTAACGGGTGGTCTCGCTGGATTCATGGCCGGCCGAAGTCGCCAACGTCACGTCGCCGTTGATGCGTCTGACGAAAGGGCACCTGATACCGCAGAAGAGGAAGACTATGATTTTGGCGGGAACGGAAACGTGGATCAGAGTGACGATTTCCTAGCAAGCCGTCGGTACGCACCGCCAGGCCAGGTCGTTGGCCCTCAACATCCTGACGCAAGTCCAAACACAATACGCACGGGCGCTATTCGCGACTGGAACGTAAGGCGCTCGAGGACGAGCAGCATGCAGGGGCAAAGTCCGGCGCAGACGCTTGGCATAGACACTGGTCGGCGGCCGGGCAGAGCTGGGATCGGCTCTCGCGAACGGGAAGAAGACGATTCCGTTTACTTTAATGAATCCTGTGCGCCCCTAGCGCCACTAGAGCGTTCGCCTTTCGACAGGGGCGTGCAGTTTGGTGAGAACCGAATCCGATCCGACGACCCCATGTTCGCTCGTCATGCAGCAGGGCGCAGGGGCCGCAGAGGTGCAGTCCCCAACCTCAACATCTACAACAACGACGAACTCTTCCTTCATGACCTTGAGGAGCCCTGGCTCCAGCCCAGTCGAAACGGACCAACGGTTCCAGCCCACTGGCATCCTGCCCCGTCGCCCTCTGTGCCTCCTCCGTATGACAAGTTGAGTGATGGCCCACCATATTATTTCGACGCGAGCCCGCCTGATTATGCGGACATTGACCATGGGTGCAAGCACCCGCCCAGGCGAGACTGGCTTAGGTATCTTAGACGACGGCGCTAGAGTTTGCGCCGGGGGCGAACGCAAATATTGTGATTTTTGAGGTCGCGCGTCAATGGACGTAGAATCTCTTCAAGGTCCCGGCTACACAGATTGAGAGGGATGATGCGATGAACCCTTTTTTCAGTTCTGCTTGTGTCTCGTACCAATGTCGTTTAATCTTCAGAATGCTGGCGCTGCGATTTCTTTGCGCTGAATCTGAAGCAGCCTTGTTCAAGGCCTATACAAGGCGGGTAAATTGAGCCTCCCTAGTACTTATCTACCTTCCAAACAATCAACTTCCGATCAAACCCTCCACTGACCAACCACTCCTCCTCCTCTCCACCCTCCCCCTTCACCATCCCTGCCCACAAACACCTAACCTTACTCCCCAGCACATGCCCCTCTTTCAGCGTTTCGACGACCTTCCCCGTATTGGCTTCGACTCCCCTCACCGCACCATCATCGCCGTTGACCCACACCCCACTCCCACCAGGCCTCCACGCAATCGCCGGCGTCGAGTACGCCGTCTGCGGCGCCATAGTCGTGCAGTGCACCTGAATCGCCGCGTCCTCGCGATCCGCGACCGCGAGCGCGGCGCGTGCTTGCGAGGCCTGCGTTTCGGGGACGAGCGTGTCGTCTAAGAGGGAGGCGCGAGTGGCTCTCGTTGTTGCCTGCGCTGGGGCTTCGATAGGCGGCACAAGGAGGCGTACGATGAGCAGTCTCATGTGCGGGACTGAAGAGGTGCCAACGGCGATGAGAGAGGGGTCTGTGGGGCTGAGGGCCAGGGCGCAGGGGGAGAAGGCTACCCAGGCGTTGGAGTGGGGGGCGAGGTTTTGTTTGCCGAGGAGTCGGGGGGTGGTTTCTGCGGTGTAGAAATAGATGAAGGTAGAGTCTGTGCGGGTGATGAGGAGGATGGGGGCGGCGTTATCGGGGTGGCGGGTGAAGAGGATTGATTCGGGTTTTGTTGGCAGATTGATTGAAGCAAATGGATCGCCGAAGCTGAATGTGTCGTCGATTGGGGGTCTGTAGAGGGTGACCTTGTTGTCCCAGCCAGCCGTGGCGAGGAATAGCTGATCTTGATGATCGAAAACTGCGACTTTGATGAGGTACTTGTTGTGGTCTCGTCGCTTATCTATGATATTGCCTTGGATGTCGGTGGCTACCAGCAATCCGGACATGCATGTCATGAGCAGTGTATGTTCCCTAACAACAGCGACTGATAGAACCGGTGAGTCCTGTGGTTCGAGGCATGACGTCTGAAGGAAACACGACGGAGTATATAAGATATTGAGTCGTCGGTCAGCGGTGGAAGCCAGTAGCAAGGGCTGTGGTGCTTGTCTGGGCGCTGATCAACATCGACATTCCGGTATTATTTGGGCATTAGGGCATAGGTACTGTTTGAAAGCGGCATTCTCCACCGTCGCACTCAGCAAGTTCGAGCTCGTCGGGAGGTCATCGACAGCATCGGCCTTTGATGGTGCTTATGGTTGATCAGCTATTTTCTTCAATCCAAGAAGCTTGCGAGATTCATACCGGGAAGCCTCCAGTTTGAATCCTCGTTCCCAGTCCCCAGCTTCTCGAACTGTTGATTCAGATCGAAGTTTCGTTTTTCGTCGAGCAAGACTTCGAGCGTGAGATCGCCCTTGTTCACATTGCCAGCATCATCTGAGAGCCGAGCTTCGTTCACGAATGCTTCGTACGACTGTCTGAGGATCAGAGCGAATCGACGTGACAATGTGGCGAATCTAATACCTCTTGATAGTGATTGGCTTTAAGAAACCTTGCCACGATGAGGGCCGCCGAGTCTGCCGATGGCATCGCAACGAAATGTGATCTTTAGGTGTTCTGATCAGGCTTCGAGCCTCTTTGATCCGCTTCGACTGCGAACTTGGACACGTGAAGTGTATCTTGTACCCTCCGAGCTGAAGTTGGTAATGTCTCGCCCCACGTTGATCAGCTATTTCGTCCCAAATAGTAAGTTCAGTATAGCAAAGCTTTGACCACCTTGACAGCCTCGAAGCCCTGCCCAGTCCCAGCCATTCGTTCTCAAGATTGATCGCACAACATCACAGTCCGTTGGAGAGTTTTGAAATGGGATGGTTCTGGGGCTCGACGAGCCAGAATGGCTCAGACGATGATGCGCGCAACAAGCTGGACTCCGAACTTCGAGATTTCTTAGACAAGGAATCCGCCAGCAACGACATTGCACCAAACCGAACAAGCGCACAAACGCCGCCCTCGCAGCCACCAAACCAACCATCTACAACGTATCGAAAACAGCTCGGCCTCGACGTCCCCGGCGTCGACTCCGAGAACCAGAATGCGACACCTCAGGACCGACCCGCCGTGCCCCCCGAGTCCCTCTACCAAGACGGTCGATACGCCCACCTCTGGAAGGATTACAGACCACTTTCTGAGATTGAAGCATCCTCGCGCAGCGATCAGGACAAACTCGCGCAAGTCGTCGAGTCCTACCGCGATCGCAAAGCGGCGATCGGGCGCGCAGCGATCGAGAACTGCGTCATGGAGCAGATTGCGGAGAAGGAGTGCTTCATGAGTGGGGATATGAGCAGGCTCATGACGATGTGTAGGACAGAGAACAAGGCGTTCAATAGGTGCTATATGATGCAGTCACGGTTCTTGAAGGCGTTGGGCTATCTGAGCAACCAGCTGCGGACGGAAGAGGAGGAAGAGAAGATACAGATGCATGCCGACAAGCTTTATCATGAGATGTTGGAGAGAGAGCAGCAGATTGAACAGGCGAAGGAGCAGGGCGTGGAAGTCCCGACGTTCAAGCCGCTCATGCAGGCTGAGAGCACGACGAAGGCTTTGGGAGAGAACAGCGCGTGGGCTCGAGCGCGGCAAAAGGCAACAGAGCACGGTATCACGTACGACTTGTCGGCTTACAGCCCGGAGCGACAACAGGACATCAAAGAAAGGATTGCAGGGATGGACCCACAGACAAAGGAACTCGAGCTCCAGCTTATTGCAGCGGAGAGCCGGGCGCAGATTGAGTATGCGGAACAGATCCAAGATGAATTGGCGATGGAGAAGCTGCATCGTGCGGATAGGCGTGATCGGGGGAAGGAGACGTTTGGAGATACTATTAAGAGGTTATGGGGCTGGGACCGATAAATGTGTGTACCATAGAAGGCTATGAATCAGAGCGATGGTGTTCGGGAAAGCGCGCGACCTCTCACGATGATGGCGTATCGCAGATTGTACAACAGGAAAACGACTACTGGTCCTTTAACACACCTGCTGGCCGAACTTTTTTGTCTCAGTTTATCTCGAGGACCAATCATTTAGGCTGCCTCAGGCATAAAGATCTCGTTGCGGCGCCAGATTGGCCAAAACCTCCTTCTGGCAAAGCATCAACAATCGAACATCACTTGAGCTCGAACATCTGGAGGAGTTTGTCCACACAGTGAGTCGCAAACAACATATTATTGCAACAGCAGTAGCAATAATGTCGCAGAATACACCAGCAAAACGTAGGTCTGACAGTTCGTGCCGACAATGCTCCAACACAAGCTGACAACACGCAGAGGACAGACTTGAACGACATTTAATGCGGCAACGAGGCGCTGGGTAGTATTTCGAACTGCGTAATGTTCTGAATGATGTCTGACTTGATGTCCATAGCGCCC
Source organism: Saxispiralis lemnorum (assembly GCA_034509035.1). Taxonomy (NCBI): domain Eukaryota; kingdom Fungi; phylum Ascomycota; class Dothideomycetes; order Mycosphaerellales; family Aeminiaceae; genus Saxispiralis; species Saxispiralis lemnorum. The sequence goes on from JAWXCT010000122.1 coordinate 122,427, forward strand.
GAGATATCAAAGCAGATTTTGGCTTCGCCTTCGCATTCAGCGAACCGAGCATCGAACCTACCACAGCGACCGATGAGCCTCCTATAAAGCGACGCAAGACGATCGTGCATAGCGAGTCTAATCATGAAGCGTCAATCGTTGCGGTAGCTACAAAGCCAGAGGCAGTCACGAACAACGAGCAACGAATGACGAAGAAAGATGCAAACCCGAGGAAGAGGCTAGAGACACAGGACGACCCATCTTTGACGAAACGTACTGTGGTTAAAGACGATAGCTTTGTGTCTGGGCTGGCGAGCAGAAGGTCAGCCTTGAATTCCCATGCGCTAGAAGAGGTGCCAGTCGAGACACAAGCTGCGCAAGATGCGCCACAAAAGAAACGAGCCGCTAGGAGGAAGAAAGCACAGCAGCGTGAACCGACCGAAGAACACGTCAAGCCTCCCGCGGCGAAGACAGCAGAGCCAGCTCGAAGCAAGAGAGGCGCAAAAGCGAGGGCTACGGAGGAAGTCCGCGAAGATCAAGTCGAGCAGCAAGCGACAGCTATGCGTCCCAAGCGTCTAGCCGCTGCCAATGCGGTGACGAAAGTGACGGATGGCTTTGTTGAGGAAGCTGCGCCGATCGACAAGAAACGACGAGGACCTGAGGTAGAGAAAAGGAGTGCAAGGGGGCGCAAGAGAGAAGAGGAAGAGGCTGTCGGCTTAGTGGAGGAGGCGGCACGTCACGACTCAATGGTGGAGACGATGCCGGATGCAAACAACGACGAGAGGACCCAGACGAAGAGTACTAGTGGTGAATCGAGCGAGAAGAAGGCCAGAAATCACTCTCGCGCGAAGACAGACGCAGAAAACGGCGAGCAGAAGCAGATCAATGAGGAGCAGCTTGTGGATGTTCCGAAACGAAGAAAGGCTGCCAGGGCGCAGAAGCCGAAGAAGGAACAGGAATTTCCACCAGAGGCTCGAAGCAAGCCCTCAGCCAAGCGCGGCGTCAGTGAAAGGAAGGCCAGTAAAGTTGCAGAGGGCGAGCTCCACGATGTAACGCCAACCGAAGATGCTGCGAATGAGCAGCTCTCGGAGCCAGCTGCAGATGGTACACGCAACAAAGAGCAAGACACCGCGTGTGGCACGAGGAAAGCCACAGCGACTTCGAAAGGGAGATCAACACGGACCAAGCGGCTGAGACCGGCAGAGCAGCCGCAGCAACCAAGCGTCTCAGTGATTGAGCCGCCCAAAAACGCAAACGAGCCAACGCAGTTGCCAAGATCGCCCAACCCTCGTTCTGCACCGGCAGAGGAGAGTTTGATTGATCCTCCAGAAAAGTCACAAGCCGACCCCAACACCGAAAGCTCCAAGCTGGCGCCCAAAACGAAGACCAAGCCGCCTTCCAAGAAATTCCATTTCAAGCCATCCCTCGTCCAAGATTCCCCAATGTTCGAACCCCCCTTACGCAGCCCTCTCAAAGAAACCACCTCGAACGCCACCGTTCGCTCTGGCTCCCCCCAAAAACCCGCTGCAGACGCAAAGCCAGGATCCACCAAGTCACTTACCTCAAAGACAAAACCAGCGCCCAAAGTCAAAGAAACGCACAAACCCCTACGACCACCGCCGTCCTCCACCCCCAGAAGCGCCACCAGCGCCGCTCCAGCACACGCAGAAGAAGACGTCGACTGGCTATTCGCGCCGCAAGAACGCCAACGGCAGATTCCAGGCGCTGCCAGCAAGAGCGAAAAGCCCTCGAAACCGAACCCGTCGCGGTCGAAGATGGCGGACATCGATCTCGACGACTTGCTCTCGAACATCGCCACGTTTGCGCAGGAGCCGTCGGCGGCGAATGGGGGTCTTGTGCTGTTTGCTGGTGGTGAGAGGACCAGTAAATCAGGGGGAAGGGGACGAAGGGCGTGGTGAAGGAACTGTAAAACAACGTAACTCCCGGGGTCTGATTGACGGGGGCCAGCAAGCGACGAATTGAGGTCGCGTGAATGCCATGAGAGGCCTAGTAATTGCCCCCTTTTTTTTTGCTTCCGCCACGGTCCGGTCTCAATATCTACGCTGGCGTACAAAAAATGAACAGCAAAGACGAGACACGCAAGAAGTTGTTCACAGGCGAGCACGCTCTACCGTGCATGTAAGCTGACTCTGATGTAAGGTGATTGAACGGTATTTTCCGGAAGCTAGTGGCTGGCCGCAGCCCGGTGATGCCAGAGGTGCGTAGGGTTGACATCGCCGTTGGCCCCGTCTCCCCGCTACGCGAACACATCACACATTAACGCTTTCTTCGGCGCGCACTCTTGAGAGTCACGAAACACTTCGTGGGATGGGCAAAGACTTGTGCTAAAGCGCACGTGCCTGTCTTTCAACAAATTCGGTTCTGTCTTCATATTCTCGCGGTCTACCCCATCGTTAGATCACGACTCCAGCGGTGAATGGCCAAGTCGCTTTCCTTGTCCGTCCCCATGTGCTCTTGTCTGCCTCTCTCTTCTTATCTGTATACACCGAAAACCGCTAAAAAGCAGGACCATTTCCGACGCTCCCAGCAAAAGCAGAACCCTCATGCCCAGTTCCCAAGCAGCGCCATCAATCCAGCGCCCAGCGCCATCACCCCAAACGCTGACAGTACGTGGCTGACAGACGCCCGCTGCATGGAGCTGTTGAATATGAAGTCGTGCGCCATAAGTTCGACCAGCCCCGTGTAAATCAGGATACCCGCGCTGATGGAGTCGAAAACACCGTTACTGACGAGTGCAGTATAGCTCCCCGGCTCGAAGCTCTGGCGAACACCCAAGCCAATGGCAATAGCGATGGGTGTCGAGATCGCATACCCGACGGCCAGGATGTACGGCGTCCAGCGCTTATTGGCGGGCCAGTCCATACTACCCATCCGGCTGCCCAGGGCGAGCCCTTCGAACGTCTGGTGGAAGACGAGCACGACGTAGAGGGTTTCGAATTCCGAGCCCGAGACGGCAAGGGTGAGGCCGATGAAGACGGAATGGAAGATGACGCCAAACTCGAGAATAAAGATCGAGGTCAGCTGGGCGGCGTACGAGTCGGCGACGTTGTGACTCTGCACCACGTGGCCGCCTTTCTCGGCGTCCGGGACGCCGTTCGATGAAGGGGGGCTGTCGCTGCTGCCAGAGGGCTTGACGGCGTTGTCTCCGTTGTCGTGGGCGTGGTGGCCGCCGAGGTCCGGCGTGGGCTGGTCGAACTTGGCGAAGCGCATGGTCAGGAGCTCGACCAGGAATAGGGCGAATAGCGACATGAGCGCGATGCCCTCTGGCCATGGATACTCCGGGACGACGCCCTCCAGACACTCGTCCCCAAATGCTTCATTGGCGGGTGCAAGTAACTGTACACGGTTAGCTCAGTTGTTCAGTTAAAATCGTCGGCCGAGGCAGCTTACATGTATGAAGGCCGTAGCGACGATCACGCCTGAGCCAAAGTACTTGGCAATGAAGTAGGCCCATGTTGGGATGCCAAACCCCTTGTGCCTTGCGGCAAATACAGGAAACCAGGCGCCCAGCAGTGATCCGACCAGGATAACGAAGATGGACGATATCCTCGTGCCCAGCTCCCCGTCATAATCGTTGCCACTCGTGCAGGTCGACATGTCAGCTGGAGTGCTGGTTGAAAGGTGGGCATCAAGCTCAGAAGGAAGTTGCCACTGGGGAAGAAGGGAGAGTTCTAACGAAGCTGTGCAACGGATTATCCGACAGTCAAATAGCTTGGGAGGGAGGCCGAGATTGGGCGAAGAGTTTGCCAACAAAGCTTAAGAAGGCACCTTGGAGGTGAGAAGAAATTGCCAAGATCCTAAGGAGGCACCTTGATGTCCAGCCTTGCAGCGGGTGAGGTGGGTAGACTGCGGCTGCATTTCCATCCTAGTCGCTATTGCCCAGCCTTGTGTATCATGCCGCTACGACGACGAAAGGTGAGGTTTACCGCAGAATACGATATATCAATTATTACCTGCCTTGACAAGCGCATCACGTTCGCTCCCGCCGCGCATCGCATAGCTGGCTCAGCTGGCACGACATTGCACTCCTACAAAAGTAAGCAGAAAAGCCGGGTCGCATCGAAGCGCGTGACTAAGCAATTCGACCAGGCTTAGCAAAAGCATCGGCAAACCTTGACTCTGTTCGTTGGGAACAGGCTGACCTTCATGGTATATTTACGTGGGACGGGTATGCGCGTGGGAACGAACGGGGCCTGGGAGATTGGTTGATATTTGCTCCTCGACGATTCGTACAGGACGATTAGGTTTTCGTCACGCGAGATGTGTGCACAGAGGACGCTCAACTGTCCACACGCATGGCCAAGAGATCCCACAATTCGACCGGTGTATTCAGCCCTGTCTCTACCTCTATGCTCATTCGGGTCCTTATCCAACGCTTTCTTTGATCATGCCTTCGTCGTCACTCGGAACTTGTTCAACGGCTTGCCTTGCACTCCAACATCGACCTTGAAGACTGCCCCTTGCAGCTTGACCGAGTCAGGGTGATTCTCAGGATCCACCTCTTTCATGGTGGTGATGACCAACTCCGTCCCGCAGAACGCAGGGCAGGTCACACACCTGGTCGGCACCTCGACTTCCGCAATGACTTTGCCCAGCGGGTTGACACGGAACACCTTGCCGACGGAATGCCCGGCAACCCAGAGGCAGTCTTCTTCGTCTCGACAGTGTCCATCGGGTATGCCACCTTCGACCTTGAAGAAAGGCTTCCCCTCGGATGTCGACATTGTGCCACCTTCGGGGTTGAACGGGTATTGGGTGATGATACCAGAGGGCGAGTCGGTGAAATACATGGTCTTGTTGTCCGCAGACCATGTAGTGCCGTTCGGGCACCTCACCCCTTCCATCACGCGGTGGAGGGAGAGATCATTGTCCAGGCGAAACAGCACGCCCTCATCCGTAATAGCATCTCCCACCACCTGGTCGTCGTTCATGGTGCCGACCCAAAATCTGCCCCTACAGTCCACGCTGCCGTCGTTGCTCCTCATCCTGTTCTCCCTGGTCCCCCCTTTTCCTGGCTTCCCGCCACCATCATCCCTTCTGTCTTCATCCCCCCACATCTTCTTGATCCATCGCACTTCTCCCGTATCCCTCTTCATAATGCCATACCCCAGCTTCCCGCCGAACACAAACTCGTCATCGTTGTCCTCGATGTCGGCCGTCACGGAGATCGAATGCTCCAGATCAAGCTTGCGGTGAGAGGACGGGCCTTGTGCGAGGTCGACGAAATGGATCGTCTTACTTATGATGTCGACAAATCGAAGGGAATGGCGGTCTGTCTCGTAGAAGGGCGCCTCTCCTAGTTGGCAGTTGAGGTTGAGGTAAGGTTCTGTGACCCTATACTTCTTGATATCGGCCATTGCGGGGTCCTGAAGGGCTCAGAAGACAGGAAGGGTGTAAGAGAAGGTTTGGCGGAATGGCAAGTCAGCTGGTCTTGAGGAATGGGTTGTTGAAGTTTGTGAAAGCTGTAAGATTGTTCGAGGAAAAGAATGCACTTTTCCTTGAGAGCCTGAAGACAAAAAGTTGCCATCCCCCCACCCTCGTCTATATTCGAAGCGGAAGGAGCTATCGTTCACTATGAGGTCACCCGATGGAGATGTGGAGGCGGGCCGCTGTCAACACGTGCTGACGCGACATTTCGCGTCGCGCGCAGGCCGATTTGTGTATGCAGAGCTCCTCGCGATCTCTCTCTCTCCTCAATTGTCGCACACACTGACTGGCCAGACGAGCGAGATTCCCGTGAGTTGGGCATCAACGGCGAACCTGCGTCTCCGGACGTACGGCAGACAGCGCGGCAACACCGCTATCGATCAAACATCTCGGACCGAACACGGCAGACGCCACGAGGCAGGCCAGGAGCTGCGATGCTGCAGTGCGTGCTCACCCGCATGGATGCGGTGCGACAGCCTCGCATCACATGCAAGCGATGCACGAGGCAGAACATGAGATGCAACGCGAAATTTGGTGTGACGCGACGAGGTGATTGGGTGCTGAGGGCCTATCAAGAGCCGGGTTAAGACGCTTTCAGAGACAAGCCATTTTTGACGCGTCCGGAATGGCAATGCGGCGCTGGAGACGCGCAAGGGAATGTGCGTCTCCCCCAAACAGCGGGCAGGGTCATCGTGTGGTTGAAGCGCCGTGGAGCACAGCAGACTCGGGACCGGCGGCTTGAACGACGACCGCACTGAGTCCAAGGTCCCGGATGGCAATCCCACTTACACGAATGTGGAGCACTGTTGTGTCGCCTCTTGCAACCTGGTTGCTCATTATCGTCGAGCCTCGACTAACAGCTGAGCCTCTCACCACGCCGCTCTCAGCGGCCTCAACGCAGCGGCCTCCTTTTCGTCAGCCCTGCAAGTACGTCGGAACTTTCTTGCGCCGACTTCCAAGTCTCAGACTGTATGCACATCATCATCACCATTTATTGCACACGCATTCCCACTCTGCCACGTGAGATGACCTTGACCGCTCGGATGCGAGCACGCAACCACATTGGTTTCAGCAAAATTCCAGGAGGAAGACATCATCATTGGTAAGTGGACCATCCCAGCTGCACATCAATCAAGAAAGCGGGCACATGCGTCATCTTTGCACGTGGCGTCGGAAGGATGATGACCCAGGAGCGCAGTGTCTCGCATGGGCCCCTTGAGAGAAATGAAGAGGGATTCAGGATGCGCCAACCCTGATTGCCAACCGAAGCCACATTTCTCCATCAACCCTCCACGGCTGAGCAGCTCCACGAAGCGACTGCGGCTGCATTGGAGCCACGTGGACGATTGCCGCTTGGGATGCAGCGGCGACGTGCCCCTCCGCGGGCGCAATCTGAATCTCTTGTCCCGACGTTATTGTTGACGCACGTACGTACATGCGCCTCGTGTGAAATGTGACTGCGCGGTGGCGGTGCCAAAAGCATCGCCGTCCAATGCAATCTCCTGCCGTGGCCTAGGCGAACGATGAGCGTCGCTGGATGGTTCTTCGCGACGCGACAAAGGCTGAGCCCCCCGTAGCACAGACAGTCGCTAGAGGCCGTCCAGACTGTTCTCGGTGAGACTAAGATCCCGGGAGACGGCCACTACGGGGGTTTAATCATAGCGGACGCCACTCATGGGGAAGGTACCGTGGACAATTTCCTTGAGGTAGGTTCGGCGCAAGCGAGAGCCGGGCGAAATGTTCGGAACGAGATCGCGGGCGGCGCCTGCAACGGCCAAACACCTGCATGAGGCTACTGTAGTCATCGAGTCCCGCGCTTCGATCCTGTACATGGAAGCAAACGGTCGCGAGCAAAAAAAAGGGTACGCGAGCCAATGGAAAAATCGGTGGGGAAGGGTGCGCTGGCATACAGGAAGTCAGGTGGCCGTGTCGATATGCCCGTGGCCTGCAGCCGAGCGCTTCCGATGTTGCGGAGAGAAAAGGCGGAAATTCAAATTGTTGGATGCCGATCTGACGCTCGCTCTCCGAACCGACGGGGGGGACAGGGCGTCACTACAAGGTGCTGGCTTCGCGATCGTCTGCTGGCAATATCCATTTCACAAGCTAGGGGTGGCACGTGTCGACACGAGCGACACCACCGCTACTCTACCTTTCTCCGTACCGTACCGCGATGGTCGCAGCCATCTCCCATACGGCTGAGCAGCTTGGCCTAAAAGCATGAAAGACATCATCCTCTCTGGGGCCAGGGTGCATTGATGCCCAACTGTGCTGCCAGCGAACGACGCATCCGCAAGACCAGAACCGCCATTGCGGCTGCTGCTTACACAGAACGCGACTTTGTGGTTCGCCGCTCATGCCCTCTGCCCGGGTGATGGTGCGGTAGCGTTGCGCAAGTTGTAGCAAAAGCAGGCAGAGGTTTCCGTGAGCAGATGCGGCTGCCCGCCACTAGCGACGTGAACGGATGCTCGAGGATCTACGCCCCAATCAAAGTGTCAATTTTCGAGAACACGACCAGTCAAACAGCTTCGTGATGTCGCGATTTTACGTCTGCCGCGAATGGGAAAGAGCAGGCCTACTTTGTATGGCCTGGTGAGCGCAACATGCACCGTTGTTATCGTTCAATATTGCTGGGGCCTCACAGGTACAACGCACCTTGACAGCACACGCATGTGCGCGATTTGACTTTGGGGAGGTTTTGCATGCCCCACTAGAAGCTTCACCCAGCCCTGCCTTTGCAATTACAGTTGGGACGACATAATTGCGAATTGGGTCGGGCGGTTCCTGATCCGACGCAACGTTTCGAACCGAGGGAGCAGCATTATCATACAGGGGTAACGGCGGCGGCGGCGTCAGGTATGGTACCCCGTGCGTCAGGGAGAAAGATGATGCGCGTTGGCTGGCTTCCGGGGTCTCGGGAAACGAGGCGTGGCGTTGGCCGGTGATGAGAGCGTGGACCAACTGTTGACATCTTTCATCATCGCTAGTCCTTCGCAGCGGCCAAGCGCAGGGGAGAGTTGATGATCTGCACTAGCACGCCCACCCGCGCGCTCAGGCCACACTCCAGATCCTAGCTGGGGGGGCACAGCGCGTGCCACGCTCGCACGTAGCGACTACGGCGCAGGAGAGCGGAGGACAGGCTCGAGCAGAGTTGGCCGCGCTGCCGGCCGCGGGCCGGGTTGCTATCCAAAGTCTCTGCCTCCGTTCCGTGTCCGGGGGTGGCAGTCCCTGCGCCTAAAGGACGACGAGGACCGACACACGCCACATGTGACGGCGCAGCGGCGGCGGGAGGGCTGATCTCGAGTGCATGGGGTGAGGCAGCAGGGTGCGCGAGCAGGAACCCTGGCGCAAGCAACCTACGCGCACGCGTTGCGAGTCGGTCTGAGGTGATGATGCATTTTGCAGGCCGCTAAACAGTCCGCGCTCTGCTGGCTGTCTTGCTCGACTACTGACTTGAGGCCCGACCGTGGGCTTGTCATCACACCGCCGCCGAACCCGTAACCTATCTATATCCCCCTGTGCCGCGCCTGCCTTCACCTCGCGCGTGAGCCACTCTTTGCTGTCTCTTGCGTCCTTGCTTCCTCATAGGTCCGTCTAAATCTCTGACGGCCCTCGACCTCTTCGTTCGTCTTCGACCTTGCCTGCTTTCGTCTCGCAACCTCCATCGACCTTTGTACTTCCTTCCCGCGCCAGACTCTTGATCAGTCATCCTCGCGACATGACCTCAAGCTATCCACAACTGCATTCAGTCTCGTCACAATAGCAGCGTCGCTTCTTGTTTCTAAACAGTCTACTGCCTCGGGACGCAACGCGTTCCTCGCTCCGGATCATTGTGGCTGCACCGGACATCCATCGTGGTTACGATCACTGTCTTTATCGACCCACTTACACTCACGAGCTGCATCGCCACGATTCCGCATCGCCCGAAGCTGACGGACCGTCGCGGCATTCGACGGAAAGTACTCGCGCGCCCATCACAGCGAAACAGCAACGTCCATGGTCTGTGGGACGGGACTGGCTAGGGGATTATAGGAAGGCTTTCATGTCCGATCGATCAGCTGAACAGCGCCCCTCCGGTCACCTAATCAGAAGTATTAGCGCCGATCAACCGCCACCACGAAACACCGCTCCTTCATCGAGCGATGTTCCCCCTACCACAGGCGCGGGCGCCGAAGCTGGGTCGTTCCAACGACCATCGCAACCTCAGAATGTGGGTCGGGGAATTGAGCTGCCGCCTTTGCCACAGATGCATGGCCAACCGCGCAGGACGTTCTCACCGGGGACGACTAGGCTCTCGGGTGTGTCCTCCATCTTGAACCCGATTCAGTCTGAGGAAACATACGCGGGGCAAAGACGCAAAGCATCGCATCTTGACTCCCCGTCCCGAACAGCGCAGCCACTTCCACCCATAATGGCCCAGCTTCCCGGTTACCGGGAGTCGACAGGCTATCCTGCGCAGTCACCAAGAGAGCAGTATGCCGACCCCACGGAGCGCCCGCAGAGGCGCGTCCTGACACCGAGATCGCCTTCCATGCCACGCCGCGCAGCCAGTTTGAGTCACCAGGCGCCCTCATTTCCCACACTTAATGCCCAGCAGCAGCCCTTCCTACCTTCACCGCGCAGCAGAGCGTATGGAATGGAGCCAGGCGTGGGAGGCGTGCCACCGCTTCCATCTCCCAACATGGCAGCGCGGAACCGGCACACGCTCCCAGCTGCGCCACCATCAGTAGAAGCCAGGAGGAGGGCTAGCATAGAGCCTCGTCGCCCGCCGAGGCCATCTTCCAGTGCAAGCCCAGAGACTTCTTACTCCGAGTACAGTCAGACCGAGCGAACCTCGCCCGCGGCCCAGTATGCAACAGCAGGATCGGGAGGTGAAGGGTCAGGCCAGCATGCAACAGCTGCATCTGAACCGCAGGGAGGTATGGGCATTCCCATTTCGGCCTCAGGCGGACCAAATGTGTACCAGATGATGACGTTGGAGACGACATCAGGGACCGTACAGTTGCCCGTCGACGTGCAGGCGGCGTCGCGTGTCGCGGACGAGAAAAGGAGGCGCAATGCGGGCGCTAGCGCGAGGTTCAGGCAAAGGCGGAAAGAAAAGGAGAAGGAAGCTTCGACAACGATCTCGCGGCTGGAGCAGCAGGTGAAAGAGCTTGGGGAGGATGCAGACTTTTATCGACGGGAGCGCGACGTTATGGCTGGGATTTTGGTGCATATGCCGGGAGGGAAACAGCACTTTCCGCGTCCGGGCTCCCCGCGTCGGAGAAGGTCCTTAGCGATGTCGATGTCGAGCGCCGGCAGTGGGCGGAGGCAATCTGCCTTCCACGAAACGCAGATGTACGGCCAGGAACACGAGCGCAACGTCAGAAGGAGGACATCAGGATTTGATCTACCACCGCCTCCGCCAGGTCCCCAACCGCCTCTAGGCCTCCAGCAAGGTCCTCGACCGCAGCACTATGGGCCCTCGATGGGACATCCACAACCACCTGCGCCGCCGCAGCACCAACATCCAGCACCTCTACCCTCACCCATGTCTCAGGGGTCTTTTCCGGCTCCTTCCCCCAGACCTCTGGGCCCGCCACAGCCCCATCAGCAAGAGCCGTCTCAAGTGCTTCAGGGTCCGCCGCAACCTGGCCCTTGGAACCCCTATGCTTCGGCACCTACTGGGGCGCGCCCGCCCGAGAATCGATAACTCAGCAAAAGCGAGGAGCGAGCAGGCCTCGCACCTCCTCGGCAAGAGGTTTATGCGGGCACCGGCGAGACCTTATCACGCTCGTCTCGACCACAGCGCCTGCCCGTTACACCTCATCTGCAACAATCTCGCACCACCATTAATACACTATCCATTTACTGCTTTCCTCGCACCCTACGATACCCCCTCATCGCTAAGCGTCCTTCGCTATTTTCTGTACAGACCCTCTCCTTTGTCTCTCCCCAGCCCTTCTCCCTGCTTTTTCTCGCCAAAAAGTCAGAAAGAGCGAAGATTGATACCCCCCACCGCCACAGAACGTCGCGATAGCTGCGCTAGTCACACAGAATTGGACTCGATTTGAACAGCCGGCGTCTGCTTTTTTTTTCTTTAAATTTTGTAAGGGCTGGTGCCTAGCGCTGGCTGTGGCTGCTTTTTCGCGTTGTTCATACTAGATGGATACAGGTGTACCTGATCTCGCGATCACCCCCAATTTGTTGCTTCTTACCATTCCGCATTCCCCCTACAACTCAACGATGAATTTCCCTTCCCCGGGATCGATTGTTTTGCCATCAACCAGCCAAATACCAATGACGCCAACGCCACTCCTAAACTCCCTCCCAAGCCCACCACTGCACCGCAATCTCCGTAGCTCCAGCGGCCCTCAAGCCCCCTCCTCGGGCCCGGAAAGAACGCCGGTGACGCTATGAACGCAAAAAGCAATGATGCAACAAACGTTGGCAACGGCGCTGACTGGCAGCCCAAACCCGTTCAGCCGGGTAAGCTCGCCACGTCGTTGGTCCGGGATGATGATCCGGGGGTTTTGCGGACGGAGTCGGGGCGCGGGGGGCTTGAGGTTGGCGCTGTGTAGGTCGCGTGTACAGTAATGTTTTGTGAGGTAGATCAGGAAAGTGCGGCGAGATTTCGAGCCGCGCGCCAATGAGAGTGCGCCGCAGCTAGCCAACGGGTCTCCCACTGCGAAGAGATTACGTCTTTCTTTCTGAGGTTAGCAACCGACTGGCCCGCGCTCGCTCCGACCTTTCTGATCTATCTTCAAAAACACCATTGTACAGCTTTGGGTTGTGTGTATGGGTTAATGTGTCTGCTTGGGAGGCTGTGCGAGTCAGATGTCGACCCGGAGAGCTGTAGACCTTTACGACTCGGCAGCGGCGGCATGTAGGCTGCATCATCACCCAATGCAGCGTGATGCGTGGCGGCATCCGGAGGCTCCCGCGGGAAGCAGCAATACTAAGGAGTTTGCGGGGTGGACATGTGTTTTTTGCGTTCAAGTTTGTACGTTGCGGGGGGAGTTGGGCTGCTGAACTCTGCTGGCGAAGGAGAAGGCATTGGAACTTTGTTCGAGTCGTAGGGGAGCTGTGAGGGGGAGACGAGGCGTTGGATACCGTCTGCCCAAGCGCGACACCTGGGCTTGAAGGTGTCGGTATCGTCGTTGTGCCTGGGTATGCGATAGAGTTTGGGCAGTGACTGCTTCGCAAAGGTTGACGCTTCCGTGGCTTTGAGATTGGCGAGAGCCAGCTAGCTTATTGGGTTGGGCATGAACGAGTCGAACCACAGCGGCAGAAGTGAAGAGTATTGATTGTCGGAGCAATTCCGTCGAACTTCAAAACCGACTGGTTCCGTTCCGACCTGGTTCCTGTCTCTTGCAGGGATGTCCTTGATTGTGAGTCAAATACACCTCAAGGCATTGGACCTAGAAGTAATGCAACGTGATGTAGCAATAAGAATTCCAATCCACTGACCATTTTTCATCCTGCAACATCGTAGCAAGCTTGCCCAAAGTCGTGTATGCGGAGCTGCATGCGAACTCTTGTCAACGTGAGGTTTTGGTATTGAAGTGGGCGGAATGTTTCAGTTATGTAGCTAGCGAAGAGCGTGCAAAACGACCCTATCCGTGTTCTGCAAACAGCGCAAGACCTATTCAAAAAAAAATCCGATGTTTTTTCGTGATCCCGGATAGCTTGGGCCATTTGACGGGTTTGCTCGTGCAGAGTGACCGAGCGGAAAAGTGCGCAGAGTCCATGTCCTCAGTCAATGCAGACATTCGCTGGTTCGTGTCCTGCGGAGCCAACAAAGGCACTTTCCAGTCGAGTAACCCACACGCCTTTTCTTTTGACGAAGCTCTTTACAGTCTTCAATTAATTTTCTTCGTGCCTCACTTTTTGTTGTGCTCATGTTGTTTGAGAGGACAAATTTAATCAACAGTCAAGCAGGTGCAACAAGACCTTTGGCTGTGCAGCTGGTGGAGAGCAGCAGGCACTGAGGCTGCAGACATCCGTAGGGAAATGCGCTGCTGGTTCAATGAGCGCATTTCAGACGGACAATTTTGTCTTCGGCCAGTCGATTCTTGGTTTAGGAATGCTGGCCTAAGTCTTGATCTAATTCATACCTTGGTCAAGCGCAAAAGTGCCTGCTTGAGGACCCTGCTTTGATACGGCCAATCACCAGCTTTCGCGCCCTCGGCGACTCGGAGCGCATTCCGTCAGTCCACGTATTGACAGACGCCTTACCTCAGTCGACAACATTTCGACGTCCGACGCCCTCGCCAGTCGTCCAGCTCACGGAGATCGTGCCAGGCCGACCGATCCCGTTCATGCAGACGCCCGCTAGATCCCGTGTTAGTCCGCCAATCAGAGTAGCCAGACACCGTCGACTTCTCACGGCTATGCAGCTATCTCACTTCAGCTCAGTCGGCAGCATATCGAGGCTCCGGAGGCATTTCGTTCGTTCTCACCTCGCGGAGACAGCACGACGTCGACCTGTCCCATTCATGCAGGCGCCCGCTAGCTCTCGCTTTTTCCCGCCAATCAGAGCACGCAGACAGCTCAGACTTCTCCCACCTCTTACTTCAGTCGGCAACATTTTGTCTCGTAATCACGGCGTCTCATGCAGACAGTCTATGGTCTTCTTCTGCAACTATCTTATCAAGATCGTCAGCTCTATGAATCCCTCGTACTTGTGAACTGGAGGCTACGAAAGTAGCGTTAGTTGAACCTCGGCAGCCTCCACAAAGTCTACTTACAGATCATGTCCCCAGAAGCAAAATGTTTGAAGGTCTTCGCCGAGTGTCAGGCAGTCGAATTATCTAACAACATGAGCCGGTTTCAGGCACTCAACTTTAAAAGTTGTCTGGTGCGATGTACGCGCATGGTGCAGCGGTGTGGACGTAGCTTTTGCGTAGAGAAGCATTGGAGAAAGCTGCAACGGCACTGCAATAATTTGAAACAGTGTAGCGTGCTGACAGAGGACGACGATCGAAGCAAGAAAGTAGCTCATTCTCTGGGCGCGCAGGGCACGTCGAGTCGGCGTAGCGGGGAGCGTCATGCGCGAATGTACGGACTTGCGCTCCAGAGCATCTCTTGAAACGCGCTCCATGCCAGATGTCAACCTCACTTGATCCGAAGTTTTTCACACTACTTCAATGCCCTCTTGAAACGTAGCAAAGACGTCTCATCGAGCTGTACAACTTGCGGAAATCTAGGATCAATCTTCGCCTGATGAAATCGAAGAGTCCGAGGTACGATGCAGCGACGCATATTGTGTGTCCAAGATTGATCATTGACAGACACTTCAAAAATCTTTTCGAAGCTATCTTGCACGCGATAACAACGTTGCATTGGTGCACGATCTGATCACGTCGTGGTTGCAGAAGCAACCGAGTCGCACCGGCGGGAAAACCCTTGACAGCAATTTGAGCGGTGGTGAGGCTACACTCACGACGTACTTTATGGACCAAAAAATGCACGGAAAAGGCAATGGCAAGAAGAGCAGAAGAGTTGAAGAATTCAAAAAATGCGTTACAGCTATGTACAAGCTGGGATCTGCAACAGAACCATGGCCCCACATGTTCAAAGACTTTCGATTCAGCAACAGGAAGCTAGCCGGAAATGAGGTTGTGAGTTGACGACAGCATCCTCTGATGGCATGGCAGACCACTTTGGGAAAGAGTACGGTGATAAGCGAAAGCGCTAGGCGCCTTCTTTGATGTACACACACTATGAGATCAACGTCCTTGTCACCTAAAGAACGGTCCAGATCGAAGATCTACTGGGAAAGGCAATGGGAACAAAGCTCGCAGCTGCTATTCGAGACTTCGCTGACCTCAGCGGAACGGGTGAGGATGTCGTCACACGCGCTAGGCTTGATGCTCGACCTTACATCGAGTTGATGAGACTTTTTAGTTTGGGAATCATCTTCATGGCTGGTACTGAGGCAACAGATCTGTATGCTTGACAATAACGAAGAACAAGCGTAAATAAAAATTGACAAAAGTGTGCATATGGGGCAAAATCACGAACGAAGAGCTCAATTGGGTGAAGCAATACTCCGAAAAGCATTCTGCAGATGTCAACGATACCGTGCAGAGACTTCAGCGCAGAGCGGCAGAGGCCTGTCTGGATGGTTTAAAAGTGTGCGGTGCAATTGAGAAGGATTTTCAAAGCGTTATATCTTTGTTGTCACAGTGTTTTAAGCAAGATCATCGTCAAGACTGCGGGACCAGCACAAACGATGCCATGAATACTCTAGCTACGGCAGCAGCAAGAAGCTAGCATCGACAGAAGATGTGTCGATTTCGGGTGGACTGGACAGGCTGCTTTCAACACTGACCCCTCGACTGACGTTAGCAATTCCGCGCGAGCTGCAGAACAGGCGGAAGGGCAGAATGACGCAAGTGACCAACTGAAGTCACCTTGGCTTCAAGAAAACGTGGGAAGTTTACAACTCCTGCCCGAAAAATCGATAGAAAATCAGATCAACGATAATAGCCAAATGTGGTACCGACAGACGGGAGACTGGAATGTTGAATGGGAGATTTGCTGCAAGGCTTTGTGCCTAGTTTCGACAAGAAACGGGCCCTCCTTCCGACGCGATTCTGTTCTGAAATTTGCCAACTTCGTCTTCACTTGATCGCAACTCAACGTCTTTGCTAAATCTAAAATCGTGCAAATATCGAACTGTCATCCAATGCAAACTCTTCTGGTAGCTTACTGGACCGCCATATCACAGCCTGGCCAGGGCGTAGTCGCAATGATTAATTAGAGGATAGTGTCGCTGAATGCCAAATGGCCAATGTAGACTGCATTGGAGGGCAACGAAGGCAATCTTCCGTTCGGTTTCTGCTTGCACACCACCGGCTGATGCCACTCGATGATCACTTCGGGATCTAGTTTCCTATACGCCTATGCATCTGTCAGCCTTCTTGTCTCCATGTGCGGCACAGACTGGGAGACAACCTCTTCGAAATCTTTCAATGCAGCACCGATTTCCCCTTCCTTGCGCTTATCCGTTATTGTCAAGTCTGCAAATGCCTTTGAACCGGGCGGGTGGGTATTCGAAAACAGATCCTGATTCTCGGCTTGGAGAAGTACATCAGACTTCTGGCGGTAGCCTCGGTGCCTTCTGCAAGCGACGATGCGTTCCTCCGTGTAGGTCTGCCTCTACAGCAGCATCGTGCCACCTGCGGCTATATCTGGAGCACGAAGTATCACGAGCAAGCCTCGTAAATTGTGTCCCGACTCACCATTGGCAGGAAAGCCTCTCTATACTCCTCCATACCAACTCGTTCGGTGACGCTTCGGCCGCCAGTCAAACCTCTGCTCCCGGGCATAGGTGCTGGGTACATAGCAGGTGCAACCGAGCAGAATAGAACTAACCAACCCAACAACCAACCTAATAAGGATCTAAGGTCTCCACTCGTCTTATGAATCCGCGTGCGTATGTCAGGCTCGTACTACAATAACGCGCACGCTCGTTCACTTGAGCCACTGTAATGCCCCGTTACATCAGACAAGACAACGTATATGATGTCAAAATCGCAGAGAATTTTCATAAGTTTGGCACGCATCTTCGTACGTTCCCACTCATCGCAACATAGAATTTGATGGGCTAGAATGCACTAGAGTCCACACAGTATGCGTAACAAATATGCTTTCTTCAATGAGCAAAAGCACTACTATCTATAACAGGAGGTCCAACAAGAATGGCAAGCGGTTTTGCCGATCCCTTGCACTGCCGAAACAGTGTACGACAGGATGAACGAATCATTGTCCCAATGAATCATGTCAATATCGCCTTTTGGCCACCAGAAGCGAAAGTTCGCTATTTAGCGACCGGTTTTCTCAACAGCGGTACCGCTATGGCAATCATCTCGCCTCAAGCCGGCATTCTGGCTCACATCGCTCCCCTAGCGCCAGGTTCGACTGCACACTCACTCGAGCAAACACCAGACGCAGCGCTAGGGAATGCACGACTCCTGCTCGCCACCGTGGCACAACTATATCGCGCCCATGAATCGAAGTTAAATCCTAGCCAGACACTTGTCATTGCTGAAATTTACAATGGCACTCCTGCAATGGCAGACGTCATTCGGATGGTCAACACGGGGGGAACCCAGCTCGCGTTGCCTGTGACCTGGAAAAGTTATAATGCCATGACGGCGCAGGATCGACCAGAGGGTCACACATCCGTCATCATACATGCAGCACGGGTCGACGCCATGCCGACAGTTTATATGTTTACAATGACAGGAATAGTGAGATTGTATCCTTGAAGCAGGTCGGGCTTCCGTACGTGGTGCTTGTAATACGCAGACACATTCGGTGGGAGGGCTAACAGCTAGTCTCTTTTGGTGCAACACGTGTATTACACAGAGCCTATTCAATTAGTGTTTATTAGTGCAAGCAGACAGACGAGAGCACTCCAATGTAATGAGTGTGTTGAAGTTGGGCGGCGAAAGCACACAGACAGCCCGGGGGGCGACCCGGCTGTTTGGGTTCGGCAACAAGAGATCCAGGTAAACGGCTCGGGGGGCGACCCGGCCGGTTGCGTCGGGCTTGGATCTACGGTTGCCGCCAGCGGCAGCGATGAGGGCTACCTTCCTAAGGGTGAGCTAAAGGGTGTATATTAACACCAGAAGGGTCTAATAGCTAGCGGGGCTACTAGTTCACCAAGGTCGCTATCGCTAGCACTAAGAGACTAGGAGGAGCGACGGCGACGACGAGGTGGAACCAGACTGGAATCTTTCTTATATATATAGACTGCTTGGAGGAAAGGGCTATGTAACTAAAGGTCGACGTTGGCGGGTGTTCAGATTGATTTGCGAGGCTGGAAATGGGACCTTTAGCGCGTGTAGGCCAAATTCTGCTGGCTGCGAGGGTGTTTGGCGCATTGAAGCGCTGCACGCGGTTAGACGGCCCAATCCTTGTCGGAGGATATGTAGGGGGAGTAGGTAGAAGAGACCGTCCCCCGACTAGAACGAATAGCAATTCATTGAACTTGATTCCTGTTGTTCTAGTGTGCGTGCGTAGCGTGGTGGAATCAATGTAGAATCAAGTTCAATAAATTGCTATCCGTTCTAGTCGGGGGACGATCTATACAGAGTCACTGGGGTTGGCACAGCACTTCATGAGGTTGCAAGGACTGGCCGACCGGAACTCGCCGCGGTACTTCTGCAGCAAGGGGCAGAGATCTCTATACGTGACTCCTGCGGACACACCGCACTTCAGGTCGCAGAAAGTGTCGGAAACGATTCTGTACTCGACCTTCTGAAGCAAATGAAGGAGAAGCGGCTCACTGCCGCACCAATAGGTATATATGATCAATCAAAGGTACGAGCTACTCTGCCTGTGTCTCATTGAAGACTTGTGGTCCATGACCCCCGGGATACACGGCGTTGGAGGTTACCGAGCTTGATGAGAACCGCACTCTTGTAGTGCTTCTTCGGAACACTGGAAAGGGGGTTACGGCAAATATGTAGCATCGAGATAAAACGCGATTTTCGTTTCCTGCTTGCCTGCAACATCTCTGATCTGAGCTTGTGCGCGTCCTGCCCGCGTTGTAACTCAAATGGAAATCCATTGTGCGGGCCAAGGTTTTACAGGGCGACGCAGATCATGGTACGAATCTATGCGAGTGTTAAGATTCTGATCAGTTCCGTCTTTGTCGTGCTTCGATCGAGTCGCGATTAAACTCTCGCGAAAGCTGGTGCTTTCATGGAGTTCAGTGTGGCTGCAAACATGTCAGTTGCTCTTAATTGCATTTGAACATCAATAGGCCCAGGAATACGACAGGGCAAACTGCAAGACAGATTGTGCCCAATACTGTTGATTGAGTTGTCCGTGTCGACGTACACGAACGAGGCAGATACGCGTGACATTTTCCTCGTGTCGTCAACTGCGGAAAGTCAAGGTACCTTCCTCACAGCCCCTCCTCCAACTTCAACGACTCTTCCACCTTTCCCCTGACCCATTTCTGCTGCGTGTCGTTCAGCGGCTCATACGGCCGTCTCGGCAGCAACTTCTCCCCCGCGCCCGCAACCCCCGCCCACCTCGCACTACCCAACCCTGCCGCGAACTTGGTATTCGCAATCCCCACTTTCCCGACCACCTCCCCCCCGGCGCTAACCCTCTGCAATCTCAACGCCTCCTCCCACTCCCCTCTTGCAAACAATTCATACACCCTCCTCAACAACTTGGGACACACATTTGCATACCCCGAAATGGCCCCCGCGGACCCAACCGCCAACCCCGCGAGCAAAAAATCGCTCTGCCCGCCAAACACCGCGAACCGCTCGCGCGGAAACTGCCCCGCGAGCCGCGTGATCTTGCCCACAGACGCACATGTCAGCTTCGTGCCCACGATATTGGGGTGGCGCTCCACGAGGGATGCCATGACGTCGCTCTCGATGTCGACGCCGTTGCAGACGCCGGGGAAGTTGTAGATGAGGATTGGAAGCGGGGAGGATGCTGCGATGTCTGAGTAGAAGGTGGAGATCACCCCAGGGGTGGTTTGTTTGCCGAAGTAGGCGCAGGGGAGGACTAGGGCATAGTTGGCGCCGGCGCTGGCGGCGTCCGAGATGTATTCGAGGACTTGTTTGGTACTGTGACCGCCGACGCCGGCCATGATTTCGTACTCTGGGCCGACAGCGGAGCGGGCGGTTTTGAGGAGCGTGGCGCGTTCTTCGCGTGTGAGCATCTGGAGGTTGTGAGTGGGTGGTGACGAGTATTGGGGGAGGGGGGATGGTGGGCCCTACCATAGTCTCGGCGTTGGTGCCGAGAATGACAAGACCGGTGAGGTGCTGCGACAGGTACTTGTAGTATCTGCTCTGAGCTTCCAAGTCCAGTTCATCGTTCGCATGGTTGAAGAAGGTCACGGCGGGGGCCCAGACGCCGGGACTCGGGGCTTTTGGAGAGGATGTGCCATTCATGCTTGCGATTCCAACGCGACGTAGTCTTTTCGCTGTTTTATACCTTTGGCGTACGATAGGAAAATACCAGGTAGGTTGTTGTGGTGCTCGGGAGTCTCAAAGATAGAAAGCGTCGAGGAAGGGGACGTGGGGTTGCGGGCTTTTATCCGGTATCCCGCCCGACACCCACGTGCGGGTATTGCGGCATGCATTGCGGGGATCTAGTGGCATGGAAGATGCAGTCAGTAGTGGAGAAGACCAACAACAGCTCACCGAAGACGAGAAAACGATCGCGGAAGGGTCAGGCAATGCGACCCTAGGGAAAGAACAAACACATTAATTGGCTTTCGCACTAACGACGAACCACGGTCCTTTTTATGCTGTGCCCGCCCCCTAGGAAGCGCCACAACCAACGCCGAAAAGCGCTGCTTGCAACAAAATCAGAGAAACCAAAACCATCGTAACCTTGTGTGCTCCGCGACCCCTTCCGTTACGACCCTCCAGCCTTTCACCCGGGTATATGTGATTCTGGCACGCGGTAGATTCTCGACCGTCCCTCATTCTGCCGTTCCATTACTGCGTTCATCTGTCACTATTGTCCGTTGAATGCTTTCAGGCGACTTGAGCGCGCTCATCCTCACGACCCCGCGTAGAGTCCTTCTCGTCCTCCAGCTCGGCCTCGTCGTCATCTTCGTAGTCGCGGCCGCCGGTGTGCTGGCTGGCGGGGATCCACATCCCGGACTCACGGTCCATGTGCTGGTCCTGGCCCGAGAGGTCGACGCCCTCGTCGTTGTTGCGGTTGCGGCGCCTCTGCGAGAGGGTGCGCGTGCGAGTGGACAGCTTTGACTTGACGGAGGCGTTTTGAGTAACCCAGTTGGTGAGGGAGTCTTCGCAGTCCTGAATGATGGCCTTGGAAGCCTCGTAGCCGTCGTAGGCGTTGCGCGTCTCGCCAGGGGTAACCGGGTTATCGTCGACGAGTTCGAGGAGGTGCTTGCCGTAGCCGGCGATGATGGCCATCTTCTCGCTGTGCTCACGCAGGGCGTCGAATTGGTAGGTGAAGGCAGCCTTCAGCTTCTCGCGGGTGATGTTGGACAGCTGGGCTTCGGCAACGAGAGACTCGGCCTCGGCACGGACGAGCTCCTGCTCAAGGACAACAATCTTCGGACTGTTTGGCTCCTTGTACTTGAGCTGAGCGATCTGGTCGGTAATCTTTTGCTTGCCTGGGATACACTGTCAGCTCACAGGCCACACACATCTCAAAATCATACTCACGGTCTCTGCTGGGCTGCACGGAGGCCTCAATGTTGCGAATGCTCTTGATGGTCACACGGTACTGGTCGTAGCGGTCGACGTACTGGTCCTCCAGCTCGCCCATCTCGTAGATCAGGACGCCCAGCTTGTCGGTGACATCGGAAACGTCGTCATCGCACATCTCCCCCCAAATGGACATTTGTTGCTGTTGCGACCTGCATTAATATTTGTCTTGCGCATGCACTCGCTCTTTATCCAGACTTACTGCGACCTCCATCCTCTCCCGACCCACCAGCTCCATAGATCGCATGACATTCTTCTCCATCTTCACAAGCTGCGACAGCTTTTTCGCGAGGTCAGGCCCGAAGGCGCCAGGGTGGACAGACTTGCGAAAGTTGTGGCCTGATCGCAGGGATAGTCAGCATGGACTCGGGGCATCCAAGCGGGGTCCGAAGAGCGAGGCATACCAATATTGGCTTTGCCAAAGAGACGGTTGCCCTTGGTTGAGGAAGCCGGCGGAGGAGGAGTTTGGATCTGCGACGCCGTCGGCGCGCGCGACTGGCGCATAGAATAGGTGCGGTGCATGGTCGCGGTGGAGGAGTTGTGTGATGGTGGTGGCTCCGGAGTGATGCTGACAGGCCAGACGGACGATGGGTAGGTTTGCGCTGCGGTAAAGTTGTGATGGATATGTGGTTGGATGCGAGAGTCGAGGGTGTGGCTGAGGGAGCGGAAAGTGGTGGTGGAGGATGCTTTATGATGAGGAGATCCGCGGGAGCCTTTGACGTCAGGGTCGAGGCACGCGCTTAGGAGTGGTCTGTGTGTGGCGGCAGCGATCGCCGGCTCTAGACGCACATCCTCCGCGCCGGGACGACCAGAATGCGCCACTTCTTATCCCTACATACTAACGGATGCGTACGAGATCGCCTCCCATTAGCATCGGGCTTGCAAGCCCTGTATTGGCATACATCACCTCTTCCAGGCCTTGTATGTCAGCGCGAGAAAACAACAACAAGTCCAATGCCACTCCTTCCGCTTTCGTCATTTTAGCAAAGTTTCGCCGCTTCCAAGACTAAATTGTCCCGGCAACAACCGCCCCGCGGGACGTCATTCTGCGACCTTCTTCGGCCCTCTGCTGGGTTGATTTCACCGCACAACTAAGGAAAGACCGAGCAGCTCCTGGCCGAGCCGACCGACCATGTGTATCTACAATTGCCAGTGTCATCGCCAACAGGAACCCTACCATGGCCCAAAAGTCATGTGTGTGCCCTGTGACAAACGACATCATCCACGGACGGCATCGATTGAGTCTTAATGATGAGACAATCAAGTGTTAACAGAATCTATTAAGAGTATTGAAATACTCCCGAAGGACAGTATTGCCCATGGCTTGCAAGGGACGGAAATAGTGCAATCATTTTCGAGGGTTCATTTCTGCAAGCTCCGCGACTGTACAACCAGCACATTGCTCTATCATCAGGCCGGCGAAGGTGTGTGAGCTTCAGTGTTGCATCTATTACCCTGGATCTCCCTCCTGCCCGAGGTCACTTATGTCCGTACGGCCGGGGAACTGCGCGGGTGCGACGACCTACTGGCATCTATGACTACTGCGCTTCGAGTCCAGGCCTCACTCGAAAGCTGTCGGCCACTGAGACAAGAGGCCTTCTTCCATGTCTGACAGCAAGCCCATTGTTTCCTTTTTCACCGTAAGACAGTGCACTACACATTCCTTTGACACGGTGGCTGTCTTTCATGGGCAGACACGACCCAGCAGCAATGCTTTGTCCTTCTCCACTACATTGTCTTACATCTGATAGATTTAATGGGCTTCTCTCCTTGCTCACAGAATCGTTCGTTAAAAGCTCATACTGAATTGATTTTGCCGGTCGTAATCTGCTTCAGTACCACACTCTGCGCCAAAGTGGTTTCGCGAGTCGAAGCCAGCTTCAGTGCCTACCTCACGCCTGTTTTCAGCACCCAAAATTCATCAGATATGGATTATAGGGTTCCATTCCTGCTGAGTCGCACCGCGGGCTGCTTGCTCCACGATCAAAGGCAATTTGAAGTCCCATGTACTCTCGACTGCCCGATCCCCCCGATCTTTCGGCCTGAAAACTTTGTCGACAGTGAGATCCCCTTCCACTACGAGTCACTGATGCCGGCTTTTCAACTGTGTTCCAGTTTCTTGATGGCATCGGCGTCCCTTGCATTCTTTTACGCACTGTCAAACAACGTATCAACCCAACCCACCCGGTTTGGGGACAATCCTACAGACTTTACGCAGTTTGATCTTGAATCCGGAGAGACGCTGACTTTCACACAACTGATGCTTACGCATCGCGACCTCGAGACCTTGTCGAAGTGCGTGCGATTCTCGCTCAGTGCCTCAAAACCGTATGGGTGCGCGGCTACTCATACGGTGCGCACTAGATCTGCCATTGGTGGCAATCCTCGAACCACCCAGTTAATCCGGTTTCGGGGTATTGCCAGCAGAATCGCGTTGAGTCTCGAGGAATGTAATGGCATTTCGAAGATCTATTCCGAGTGCAACGGCCATCCGACGAACTTTCCCTTTAAACTTCTTGACCGATACTTTGCTCTTGCAATTTTGGTGATCCACGAAGTCGCTCATGCCTTCCAAATCGCCCGACACCTTTTCAAACATGAGC
Organism: Saxispiralis lemnorum; assembly: GCA_034509035.1. Lineage (NCBI taxonomy): Eukaryota > Fungi > Ascomycota > Dothideomycetes > Mycosphaerellales > Aeminiaceae > Saxispiralis > Saxispiralis lemnorum. The sequence continues at coordinate 146,659 of JAWXCT010000122.1, forward strand.
CCTGCTTCGGCGATGCCGCGGTCGGCGAGCTCGGCCACGCTTACGTGACCTTCCTCTTCGACGGCCACCTTGAGCTGCAGCGCGACCTACCCGGAGCGTCTGAGGTATTCTACTACTATGAGTCTCCAATGCCCACAGTCGCCGCCCAGTACCTGCTCACCAACACCAACGTCTCGTTCTTCCAACGACAACCACCGATCGGACGCATCTGGCGTGTCCCGCCCTTTCACATCCGCAAATACTTCCAGAAAGCATTCTGGGACACCGAAGTCAAGCAGCACAGTCGCGCGGTCTTCCAGATGCCACGCCTCCTCGGCGTCCGCAAGATGAGCGGCTACCACTTCTACGACTGGGAGGATCCCGAACAGTGGAGGCGCGACCTCCTCCCCTTCAAACACCAGAGCCCGCGGCCTGGCACGCGGCAAGACTGCATCCGCACTCACCGGTACAAGGTCGACGAGTGGCGAGATGAGTCGGCCGTCGACGTCGAGGGCGTGCCCGAGGGCTATCTGCCGCTCAGAGGCGGCGGGCTGGTGGCCGCGCATCTTGCTCCGCACGCGCATGCGATCTATAAGCCGCAGAGGGATTTCTATCTCGCGTGGGGCCAGCGCGCGGCGCATTTGACGCATGAGGGGTGGGCGGTTTTTCAGCCGTTTCAGGACTTGCGGCAGAGGAATGGTGTGGAGTGGTGCTAGATTGAAGTAGTCGCTGCCGTGGTAGGACGAGCTAGGTAAGGAGCGTGGCAAGGGCCTGGTGGAGCGTGGCCCACTTTCTCAAAGCTTTACGCATCTAACTGCCCGTTCTCAATTTTCCTCATGTCTCTTTGATTTTAACGTTTTCATTCTAGTCTGCTCGATACGATCTCTTTTGCATATGCCATATTTCCCACCAAATGTTCACTCTGTAAGATCACCCCGAGCATGACGCTTACCAAACGACAAATCTCAAACGCCCGAGAAGGAGAACGACATTCGGTCATGAGAAAGACAGCACCGGACGCTCAAGAGCTATCAAGGGGGGTTTTATCAATTTTGTTGGCGTACTCTCCTCAATATCATAAGTAAACATTGCTCCACCTTCTATCTGAAGACAGTAATGTAGTGTCGACCCAGACCGGGACCAAGCTCACATCATTTACACCATTGTCATTGGCTCGGAGACGCGGGAGCTAGCTGGCGTCTCTAGAAATCCGTGGGGGCGGGTTGGCATGCTCTCTTTGCTCTCGACGTTCGTGTCGCCAGATGAAAGAGATCGCGAAGTCGAGAGCTCGAGCTTGCGGTGAGTAGCGCCGTCCGAGGTGAGAAGAGCTACTCGACTGTGATTTGCTCGGAAAACGCGGGAGCTAGCGGCTGGCTGCAGAAAGGAAGGCAGGCGATTGTTCCTCGTCTCGGTTGGGCGCATCTGGGGTGGATGAAGCAGAAACGATGGGTTTGGTAGACACGGGGACCGGGGAGATGGAGTTCGACCAGCTGAGGGCGACCGAGCTATGATTGGCTGGGATCGAACGGGATCTGGTGAAAGCTAGTGGACGGCTGCAGATCAGCAGGAGGGCGCCCGACCGCGCTCTCCAAGGATTGAACTGCTCTTGCAGCCTTCGAAGAGCGCCTCGCCGGCTTCATGGAGACATTGACCAAAACGTCGAGAGGTGTTCGCAAAGCTCCTGCGCATCACAGTCTCGCCATGCACGCTGGGAAAAGGGCGACCCTGGACTTTTATAGACTTCGTCCGTCTCCCATTTTGTTTCCTCTCGATCCACCTTCGTCGCTTTGCACTTGGTACACTCTGGATCCCGCACTTCATTCTACGACTCTGACAACATTGATGGTCTTGATCAGCAGGTCCGAGCCCATCTCACACTCTCTTTCCCCCAAGGACATGCTTTAAGACGTTCATATAGCCGACATCGGCGCTACCCCACAAATCACCATTGCCTCGGTACAGAGGTCCAATGGGCTGGTACCGCGCATGCGTTGTAATATAGCTAGAGACGTAGATGGAGGCGAAGAAAGGCTGGCAACATGCCAGAAAAAATCGCAAAATCGGGAGGCTCTTTCCGCCAATTAAATGCGACATCTGAAAACACTGGTCGTCCCCAAGAAACCGGCGGTAGATCCCCGTCCAAAAGCGTCGACTGCTTCCAGACCATCAATCGACAGAGCTTCATCCTTCAGCTCATCCTCAAACATCATAGTCAACGTTGATAGTATACACAAATACACGATGCCAGAAACCATCATCAACGACCCACACCTCGCCCTGGACCGGCACAATGGCAACATCTTCGTCATCACGATGCGCAAGGCGCCCGAGAACCGCATCGACAGCCACTTTGCTCAGGAGTTGATCGCGGCTTTTGCGCGCGTGCGACAGATCTTGGGAACGGGAAGTGAAGGGGCGGTCGTGACGAAGGGGAATGATGCGAAATTCTGGTGTACTGTAAGTGCTCACTCGGTGCCCTCTACTCTACGAGCTGCCCTGGCGGGCGTTCCACCCCTGAGTCGTCTCTTCATAGCCGCACAATCGAAATCCAAGCCAAATTCTCCCGCTCTGACAACCCTCGCTCCCTCCCAGGGACTGGACCTTAACGAACCCACTACCAACCCCTCAGCCAACACCTCCGGCTTCTACCCTCTCCTGGCCACAATCCTCGACTTCCCCTACCCCACCGTCGCCCTCCTCACAGGCCACACCTTTGGAGGCGCCTGCCCCTTTGCCCTCGCCCACGACTACCGCGTCATGAACCGCGACCGCGGCTACCTCTCCATGCCCCCTGTGAACCTCGGGCTCCACTTCCCGGGCATCGGCGCACTCCCGCGCCTCAAACTGGCGCCGGGGGTGGCGAGGAAGATGCTGCTGGAGGCGCATCGGTGGACGGGTGCGGAGGCGGTCGGGGATGGGGTTGTGGATCTTGCGGTTGGAGCGGGGGAGATGGAGGGGGTTGCGTTGGGGG
>JAWXCT010000122.1:149708-168484 GCA_034509035.1 Saxispiralis lemnorum
CCATCCTCCTCTTCCTCCCTTTGTGTCTGCCCCGCTCAACACCCTGCTGCGCCTCAAAATGCCCCCGCGAATCAAAATGCGGCACATCGTCCCCGAAGCCCTCGGCGAACCCCCCCGGCCCGGCGCCGCCACCACCACTAAACGTCCCCCCACCACTGAAAGTCGTGGACCCCCCTCCGCGCGGATCGAAGCTGGCTCCGCGCGGCCCGCTCTGCGCCTCCCCCCTCGCCTCAGCCGTATGCGACGCTTTCTCGGATTCCGCAGAGCGCTTCGCGCCCTGCTTTCCCCAGCCGCCTGAGCGGTAAAAGGACGGCGGCGGGCCGCGGAAGGTGGTCCGGCGTCTACTCAGACCCGAGGCCGGCCGTCCACCCGCGACGGAGGAGGAGGAGGAGTAGCTTCCACCGCGGCCGGTGGGATTGCTGGTGGGATTGTTGGGGTTGTGGGTGGTTTGGGAGGCGGGGAGGTGCTCACGGTCGTACCGCGAGCGTTTCTCGGGGACGGAGAGGGTGGCGTAGGCTTCGGAGATGCGGACGAAGCGTTGAGCAGCGGAGGAGTCCGAGGGATGGAGGTCGGGGTGGTGGGATTTGGAGAGGGCGTAGAACTTTCTTTGTGACGCGAGGGAATGGGGTGTTAGTTGAGGGGGGTGGGAGGAGGGGGGGGTGTGGAACGTGGGGCTCGTTACTTTTTTATCTCGCCCTGTGAGGCGTTGGGAGAGACTTCGAGAGTTTCGTAGTAGGTGGGCTGATTAGAGCGAGGGCGAGAGGGGTGGAAGAGCCGTTTTGGGGGGAAGAAGCGCCGGGAGCGGCGCCAGGCTGGGTAGTCGAGGCATGGGGGCTCGGGCCGCTTGAAGAGACATATCAGGCGCACACTCATGCCCGATGAGGCGCATTAGGGAGGGAGGGCAATGCGGATATATGGGGGAGAGAAATGATATTGTGGGGTGCGGCATGGGGAAAGTTGTGGACAAGACGGACAAGGCGGGAGCCCAGGTCCGTCGAATGCGACTTGAAAGACGTCATTGCTGTTCTGGATGACTCGCGCTCCTTCCCGAAATGGAAGGACTTGATGGAATTGTTTGAGCACCACAGGATCCCATGTCTTTCGTCCATGATTGCGAAAGTTAGAGCAATGATTTTGTATTGTGATAGCTTGCCAATCGATTGGCAAGAAACCCCCCCTGCGAGAATACTTTCGAGACTGATCATCGAGAGCAGGTTGAACTTTACACTTGACGATAGGAGCATTCGCAAGTATGAGCGGAATGCGTGGTACAAAGGTTTGCAAGGTCGATCGCCTCTTCAGATCGAGACCTGAACCCGCTTGTGAAACACACAGCAAAGAATCACACAAAGCGACTCGAGAGGCTGAAAAATGATCGTCTGCTGCATGGATATCGGATGTCTCGAGCAAGGAACATCTTTCCGAGGTCATTCCTTGAACGCACAGGTGATGCGCCATCCCCTGACAACGTGCAAAACCCTATGACGGTCACGAAGCAACCACAAGAGCCACCAGCGATACGCCTTTCTGTGAGCGATGCGCGAGAAAATTGCGGGCTTGGACCACAAGCGGACCATAAAGGGAAGGGGTCATGTGGCAAGTTCTCCGAGGCATCAAAGTCGGTGGCGGACAGCACTTTATCGCAACCGAGAGCCGCCCCTGAAGTCTCTAAGCTCTCATTCCACTAGCCGCGCCGATTGCCTCCTGCTCGCGCGTGGCGGTATTTGATGGTTGTTCCATAAACGAACGTACAGCTCTGGCGCGATGCCGCACCTTGCTCCATCGAGGGACGAAGCTTGAGAAGCCATGTTCGTCGCACTCTGCTATGCCTCTTTCTGCGGGAGCTAGCGGAAGGACGGTAGGAAGCTCAGAAGGTCCTTTAAGCGGTGTCTCCGTTTCTTTGAAGCAGTTGAGAGCTGAACTCAGAAGATGGTGAGCGCCCGTTCGCAAAGGTCTAGAGGAGAGGCTGTCGTGGAGGACATCCCAACATTGGCGCGGGAGTACAGGAACTGGCGTTCGTCCACCTAGATTGGCGCAGTCGTTCCAATACTGTCTTCGCTGCAGAGGAAAAGGTGTTGCTGGCGCAGGGCGGGCCCATGTCCACGCTGAGACTCGATGGCTTTGCTTCGTTGATTGGGAAATGGTATCGATCGCATGCTTGCAGTTTTCCTACCCGTGTGACAGGTCTAATGCTTGATGTGGCCATGATCAAGCTAGATCCGTCTTCAGACTTCATCTTGTGAAGCGATTTCAAAATGACCAGTGAAAGGAGAAGGTATGCGAGATTACCCTTTCGAGGATTTTGAATGACAAATAAGATTGTGCTGTTAGTGGAACTGTAGCAATCGTTCAAGAAGAAAGGCGGGGAAGAGGTGTAAAGATGCAAGTGCTTCAACGAGAACTGAAAACATCTGCCTCCCGAAATGCGTTAATGCTCATAACATCCGATCGTGGGACTCGTCTTGACTCAAGGCCACCATTCCTTGATCAAACACGCTTCTCCGACCTCCTCCTTGACCCCAACTATTCACGCCCACTTTGCGACTGCTTCGCATCACCTCCCATCGCCCCCCCACCTCAAAGCTCTCGCTACCCCCGGCCTCCGCCAGCTCCACCTTCCCCGTCATACGCGACCGGTCTTCCCAACACTGGTTGCGAGCGATTCTAAGAGCTCTCGTCCCGGATGAGCGCGACGATCATGCTGTAGAGGTAGAAAAAGAACATGAGCAGGTGGAAGCCGAGCTTGATGAATGACTCCTTCTTGTGCACGTTGAGCTTGCGGAAAATCTCGGTCGCGTCCAGCAGGTGTTGGTTCTCGAAGATCCTGTGCCACACACAAACGTGTCCCGTTAGCGTCTTTCCCAACGTCGCTCGCGAGCCATCGAGCCATGCACGTGGAAAATTGTAAGGTTATCTTACTTCTTCCCATTCCAAGCGACCAGCGGCAGGTTGAGGATCAACGGCACCCAGTACCCGTTGACGAGGAAGAGAACGGTGAGGAACGCGTGCACGCCGGCTTCAGGCACGATGTACATGTTGAGGCGGTTGCAGAGGTCGATGGGGTTGATGTAGTCGCATTCCAGGTCGCTGTACATGATGGTGAAGAAGACTTGGAGGAAGAGGTTGACGGCGTTGAGGAGCACAGCGAGCAGGAAGAGCCTGTACGGTGCATGGTCAGCGTGAGGTTGTGGGTGTTGTTTGGGAGTATGGTAGGTGTTACCATGCTTCGCCGGACATCATGAGTGCGGTTGTTGCGCCTTGACGGGGCGCAGCGGGTGGTTTGGCGGGGTGGGGCGGTGCTCAGAGATATCTGAGTGTGGAGGAGGTGGTGTGAAGGAGGTCGTTGGAGTTGTCGGTGGTTTTATCGCAAGATGCCGAGAGCTTGTATATGTACCTCTCTCTTCAGCGAAGTCGTTGAGGGGAGACGGTGGTCGTAAGGCGGGAATGGAGGCCGGCACAGCTGAATCCTAATGTTTTGAGCTCTTGTCCGGTTTGGAAGAAGGGCTGGGGAGGAAGTGGGACTTTTTGCGAGACCGCTCGAGGATGTGTGGAGCAGCGCTGGAGGCAGGCCAGAACTTGTCTGGGGGAAGCGAGATGGGATGGGTGAGGTCACTGGAAAATGCGCGTGATCCCTGCGTGCGCCGACTCGCCGGTGGCAGGGTCCCCGCCGCTTGCAGCTTCAACTTCTTGGCATGCGAGATATCATTTACTCTTACAGAGAGAAGCCCTTGTCGAGGACCCAAAAGATCGATCACTTTCAATTCATATTTGAGGCCACGAAATCGAAAGGATGCTCGTGCTCAAGGACACCTCGTCTGCAACGCTTGAACGCTTGTTCATGAACTCGTCCCATTCGTGCCAGTCGTCTCGCCATCCGCCGCGTGCATTTCCACCGGCCCACCAGGGCTATCCTCCAGCCTTGCGGTCAGAATTTCCACCCCTGTCTCCGTCACCAAAAGAGTATGCTCAAACTGCGCCGTCCGCTTGCCGTCCTGCGTCACGCTCGTCCAGTCGTCCGGCCAGGTCTTGTCCTTGTAGCTCCCCAGCGTAATCATCGGCTCAATCGTAAAGCACATGCCCGGCTTCGCCTCCCCAATCGCCTTGTTTTTGCCGTAATGCGGGATGCTAGGCGCAGGGTGGAAGAGCTGATTGATTCCGTGGCCGCAGTAGGTTTTGACGACCTGACACCCTCGGCTTTTGGCGACCTTCTCGATCGTGTTGCCGTATTCGCGATTTAGCGTGCCAGGTTTTACAAGCTTGATAGCCTCTTCCAGACAGCTCCTCGCGGCCTCCACCACACGAACATTGTCAGGGTTCTTAGTGGCGGACTCTCCGACGTAGTAGGTCTCGTTGAGATCGGCGTGGAAACCTCCGTGGTAGATGCTGATGTCGAGATTAAGGATGTCTCCGTCTTTCAAGGGGCGGTGGTCTGGTATTCCGTGGCAGATGACCTCGTTCGGGGATGTGCAGATAGACTTGGGAAAGTGGTAGTAGTTCAAAGGGGAGGGGTATGACTATGAATGTTAGCCCTGAGCTTCTCTATTGTCGCGCATACCGGCAGACTTACGTCGCGCTCAATGCATGCGTCGTGGCAGAGTTTGTCCAGATAGTCCGTCGTCACACCAGGTTTGGTCTCACGCGCCGCGACGTCCAGCACTTCTCTTGCCAGCCTACACGCTTTGCGCATTCCATCTTGTTCCTCCTTCGTCAAGAGCCTGACCTTATGTCGTGCTGCATAGTTCTGCATACACACGATCAGCGAGTCTCCGACCAATATTCCGTCAAGATCCGCGGCCTACCTGCTCGCTAACAGGTATCCCATTCCCTGCGTGGTCCGGCTTCTTGATGTGGGCTGGTACCTCTCTTCTTGGACTCAAAGGATAGACGGGGCGCAGGGGACCGGTGAAAGGGTAGGCGGGGAACGGGTTGTAATGGCCATCTGCGTCCGGCTTAGAAACGACGTTCGGCGTGAAGATGTGGGAGAGCATACTGTTCTGGCCTTTGTGTTGGGCTTTGTGGGTCGACTGTTGGATTCAAACGAGCTACGCATTAGCCTAGCTGGTCAACACATGCATCCACCTTCAGCCTGAGCCAACTTACCCAGTTGCGCTTGAAGCAATCTTGACTGCAGAAAAAGGATTCTTTCCCAAGTTTCTGACAGGTGGGACACTGCAAGCTTCCCGCATCATTCTCACAATCCCCTCCTTCACACTTGCGAGTCTTCTCAACTGCGATCTCCTTCGCTGGCGTCTGGTCCATGATCGCAGCCGAGTGTTCTAAAACCGAGTGACCTTGATGGGAGTTTCCGGAGGGCCTAGAAGTCGCTGATCGCGCGCAATGCTACACGCCGTCTGTACGGTCGCACTGCAAAATCTTTGCGAAATCCAAAGACTGGTCTTATTCAGGAAAGGTGAAGCAGAGCAACTGGGGTTCGGATAATGCGGGTTCGAGGACGAGGACTTATCTCGTGCGACTGTGCAGCGGATCTAGCCGAGCACTCCGGGCGCGGATGCAGCCGCTGAGCGACGTCGGAGTTGAACGAGGCAGCAGCTCCAGGCGACTCGCAACTTTTCGAGGCAGCACGGATGACGAATCGACTGCCCAAAACTATCTTTTGTTCAAACCTTGCCGTGACAATGAAAATACACCGCCATCAACCTCCCTCCGAACACCGATCTACTCACTTCTCGTCGAATAATTCGAGGTCTGGTCCAAATGGGTGACCAAGAAAAGACCAAATGTGTGGTGATTGGCGCTGGTCCAGTCGGAGCTCTTTCTGCTCTTTATGCGGCAAGAGCTGGCTGGAATGTTGAAGTATATGAGCTGAGAGGAGGTGCATTGTTTCATACTATGAGCAAGATGAATCTGGCCTGACAACCTGGTCTAGATCTCCGTGATGCCTCGACCACGCCACTCAACTTCACCAAGTCCATCAATCTGGCCCTATCAGAAAGAGGAATCAATGCTATGCGCCACTCTGGATCGAGTGACCTCCTGGAGGCCGTGCTAGCAGAAACGATCCCCATGTACGGTCGTATGATTCATGCTCCCAACTCCAATGGTGACCTCACCGAGCAATCGCAGCAGTACGACGTACACGGCCGTCCAATCCTCGCTGTCGACCGGGGCAGTCTTAACACGCGCCTACTCGATGAACTGGAACGGCAACCCAACGCCAAGCTCTATTTTCACCACAAGCTCACAGGGGTCGACTTCAATCGCCAAAAAGCATGGTTGGAGCGAAAATCGACTCAATCCCAGGAGCGCGCCAAAGAAATCGAGCTTGACTTCGATCTTATAGTTGGCTGCGATGGAGCTCATTCAAGCGTGCGCTATCACATGATGAAATACGTGCGGATGGACTACGAGCAATCCTACATCGACTGTCTATGGTGCGAGTTCAGTATCCCTGCGGCCACCGACTCCAAAAACCGGGCTCGATCCACCAGCGCAAAGGACGGATTCGCCACCAGCCCAAACCATCTTCACATCTGGCCTAGCAAAGAGGACATGATGTTCATCGCCATCCCTTCCTCAGACAAGAGCTTCACCTGCACCCTCTTCGCCCCCGCCGCGACCTTCGCCGTTCTCGAAAACGACCCCGACTCCCTCCCCACCTTTTTCGACAATCACTTCCCCGGCGCCGGCGCGCTCGTCGGCTACCCCCAGCTCAAATCCCAATTCACCACCAACCCCCATCTTCCCCTCATCTCCATCAAGTGCACCCCCCACCACCACACCTCTACGGGCGTCTTCCTCGGCGACGCCGCGCACGCCATGGTCCCCTTCTACGGCCAGGGCATGAACGCCGGCCTCGAGGACGTCACGACCCTCTTCACCCACCTCTCCGCACACTCTGCCACACCCGCCGGTCGCGCGGAAGCGCTGTCCGCCTACTCAGCTGCCCGCGTGCCCGACGCGCACACCATCAACGACCTTGCGCTCGATAATTACTGGGAGATGCACGCCGGCGTGCAGAGCCCGGTGTATTTGCTGCGGAAGCGGGTGGAGGAGCTCTTGGCGGACTGGGTGCCGGCGAGTGGGGTGCGGACGCAGTACACGAGGGTTAGCTTTTCCAATCAGAGGTACTCGGAGGTAGTGAGGGATGTGAGGAGGCAAGGCCAGTGGTTGAAGGTTGGGATGGCGGGTGGGGTGGTTGTGCCGATGCTTGGCTTGCTGGTATGGGGAAGTTTGAGGTTGAGGGATGGGAGGGGGCTGCTGTCGGTTGACGGTGTTAGAGGGCTGTTTGGCTCCGTGAAAGACGTGTTGCGTGGCGCAGTGGCTAGACTGGGTGGTTGATACCGCCGTCGAGATAAATTTATGGCATATCGTAAGCATCTACACATCATATCATCAAAGACATACCTTTCCCCAACGAACGTGTCCACCTCCCCTGCCCGCCACGCCCTCAACTAACAAACACCTCCACCGAAACCTCATTACTCCACCCCGGATCCTTTCCCCTGGCCCTCCAAGCCCTCTCCACATCAACCTCCAGCACCCTTCCCCCGCCTACGCCCTCCTCCCTCAACGCCACCGCATCCCGCACCACCACGTCCCCCAACATCAACACCATGACATTCCCGTCAACCGTCTTCCCGGCCTCCCCGAGCCTCTCCACCCACAGCCCCACCGTCCCCAGCGCCTTGACTGCCACCCACATTCGCACGCGCCCGTTACTCTCCACGTACGCGTCGAAGCCCGACACGCCCGCGGCGCCGGTCATTTTGTGCAGGAGGCCTAGGTTCGCGACGCGCGTGGTGCCGGAGCCGGTGTGCCGGGGGAGAGAGCGGATGGCGTGCGCGGTCAGGATGTCGGACTCGCGCGGGTTGAGGGCAGTGTGGAGAGTCTCAGCGGCATTACGAGAGATGGGGCCGGCGAGTTGGCCGGTGTTGAAGGAGGACATGATGTATTCGCCGTGCTCGGTGCCCGGGAAGGAATGCAGTGTGATGAATTCGCTTAGACGTTGGGGGGAGACGTTGAAGAGGCCTAGGAAAGCGGAGCCGACGCGTGCGGCGCCGTGATAGGCGGCGATATGCAGCAAGGCGCGTGCGGCGTAGTGGTGGTACGGGTTGGTGGCCTTGCCGATGGTGGAGGGGCGGAGGATGACGGTGTGGCCGAGCGGCGCTTGGGCAGTCAACGCACGGAGGAGAGGTAGGTCGTGCTGGCCGGGGTAGTCGGTGAAGTAGACGGGCCCGCCGGAGATGGCGCGGGCAGTCGCGTGGAAGCGGGCCCAGGTGTGCGAGGTCTGGAACATGTCCCAGTCGGGCAGGGCGTTGAGGTGCTGAGTCAGCAGGCTGTTGTGGGCGTTGCAGAAGATGTGCCAGGGGTGTGAGGCCTCGACTTCGGGGAAGAAATCGTCGCTGTTGCGGACGAGAAGGCGAGGTTTGTTGCGTGGCAGCTGGGTGTGGAAGAGGGAGGCCGGGAATTGGCTCATGCAGGAAATAGCGCGGGAGGAGAGGTGGCGAAGGTGAGCAAGCGTCCAGGCGTCTTGATAGGCGATGATCATACTGCGGCGGTCGGGGGCCTCGTGGATGGTGTCGAGAGCAAACTGCGCGTCAGTTTTGACCGAGTCGATACCGTTGGCGGACAGGAAGGCGTAAAAATCATCGTACATGCGTTTGGCGTCTTCAGGAGCGACAACTGTAAAAGTGTCCTGTCCAACCAAGACAGCCTCTTTCTTCACCTCCATTGTCTTGTATTTCTTTGCGATCTCTCCATCTGGGTTGATACCTCCCCAGTAACCTAAGATCGCGTGCCAGACAGCAATATGGTTGACATTGGGATGCCGTCTCCTGATCTCCGATGTCGTCTTCTTGAGACCCTCTGGGAAGCCCGCTGAGTTGGCTTCAAACGATGACCATCCGCGCTTGAACTGAGAGTCTCCCAATGACAAGCTCTGCCAGTTATCGTCAATGATCAGGTTCGTAATGTTGATGTTGTTCTTCGAAAGCTCGTCCAAAGCGCCGTATATCTTGTCTGCCGTGAGGTCCTGCCCGAGACCATTCCAGGTGCAGTAAGTCAGACCGTCGTACCATTCCTCCACCCACTCTGGCTTGACATCGTCTGTCAAGGTCTTGATCTGCTTGATGTCCTCCATCAACGCGGGTTCGGCCCCGCTGTGCTCAGCAATAATCTTGCGAGCGTGGTACATGACAGCACAGTTGGCAACTTCGAAGCTCTCCGCTACAGCTACAAGCACTCGGCTGGTGCCCTCCTTGTCCCGCTCGTTTCGTCCTTTTAAAATGACCTTGCCATTGTCCTCATGTATGAAAGTCGACATCACGTCCTCAACCCCACTGATTGCCAAGCATACAACATGCAACCCATCTGCCCGCAAGAAGGAAAGCAAGATACCCTCTCGATCGAGCTCGAACTTTCCCCCATCGCCTTGTCTCGGAGCAAGCCAGGGGCTCCACAGGCGTACTAAAGCGAACCATTTCGAACAGCGCGCAACATGTCCCAGCTGGTGGTGTTGAAAGCCACTCTCCTTCCCCTTTGCAGGGTTGACCAGACAAGTCAGCGAGTACAGCTGCGTGTGAGTCGTCTCCGGAGCTTCTTTGGCCACGTGGATGTCGCCACTCATGCCGTTGAAGAAGTGGTTGATGTCGTAAGAGGAATGCTTGGTGAATTCGGCAGGCGCTTGATAGTGCAGCTGTCCATCTCCAATCCCGGCGAGGTCTTTGATCCATATCCAGTCCTGATCAGAGCTTTGGCGAAACTTGAGCGTGAAGCTCACGACGTGGCCATGCTTCGGCAATCCGGGGAGTTCAGCGTTGAACCAGTGGCGGGCTGTCTGAGAATCTTGAGAATGCCCGACAAGTACGACATCATCGGACTCTCTTTGCCAAGTAGGGGTGAGAAGAAGCTCGCTCCATTCATGCTGGCCACCATGGTCGTGCCAGAGGCACACTTCCGGCGGGCTGCTGTTGGAGATATCTGTGGACTCGAGTAGAACAAGAAACTTGACATTGCCTTGATTCCCGCGAACGACGCTGGCCTGGTCCAGAGGGGGCGTGCAAGTCACTTGAAACGGCATCGTCTTGCTGTCACTGGTTGATTGCAGTTCCGGAGGACGTTGGTCCAACATCAACTCTTCCATCTGAGTCTCCGGCATCGTTGCTGGGGGCTTGTATACGCGTTGGCCGGTCCGGGTGTCGCAGTCTAGGAAGGCGTTAGGCAATGATGGGGAAGCAGGAAGTGGCTAACAGTTTCTTGTGGTTCGATCTTGAGAAAGTAGGGGACGTACAGCCGAAGGAGATCTGCTTCTGCTTGAAACGCTTGATCACCATCGAGGCGGTTGTGAGGAAGGATGTACGTCTGTGAACAACGTTGGATTAGGGAAGAACAAGGTAGAGTGGAGTCAAACCAACAATAAACCCCGACGAACCTTGGATTCAAGGTCTTGATCTGCTCCTTCCAGTGTCGGAGGCAACTCATCCAACACACAAAGTGCCATGCAAAGGCCGACCTGCAGCTCGTAACGTCATCCTGCCCTCCCACAGCTCCTAAGTGACAGCATCGAGATGTGCCTTGTAATGAGAGCTGTGAGCTCCGCGCTGGGGGCAGCTCTTCTTCGAGCGCTGCCTCGCGCCACACCTTCCGTTTTGGGAGCTCAGCTTGATGTTTTCACTCCCAATGCTTCATCACATCAGCTTCATGTCTATATCTTATATAACAAACTACAGCAACGTATCGCCTGAACAAAAGCGGAACAGAGATGTTCGAGAATCTCTGCACCTTCCCGCTCTCGTCGGACCTTTTCACCCAGGCCGTTCACCCTAATGAGCCATTGGTCGCTGCCGGCCTCAGCAGCGGCCATGTAACAACGATCCGACTCCCCTCTGTCGAAGGCAGTAGCGACGACGACGACACCGAGATCTCGCTACGAAGTGCGCAGAGCAACGGCACCGACTACGTCGACACAGCATGGAAAACGCGACGGCACAAGGGCAGCTGCAGATGCCTCGCATACAGCGTGGACGGCAAGAGCTTGTACTCCGCGGGGACTGATGGCCTCGTCAAGGCTGCCGACTCGGAAACGGGGAGGGTGACGGGCAAAGTCGCCATTCCTTCTGCCTCGTCCACCGCGCTCGAAGCGATCGATGGCCCCACTGCAATCCATGCTCTCAGCCCACAGACCCTACTCCTAAGCACCGACTCCGGCGCCCTGCATCTCTACGACCTGCGCGACCCCGCTCCATCCGTCGCCAATGGCAAGAAAACTGCCTTCACCAACGCGAAGCCCAGTCAGACGCACCATCCTCACACCGACTACATCTCGTCCCTCACTGCAATCCCGCCTTCTGCGACGTCTACGTCGGGCTACAGCAAGCAGTTTCTCACAACAGGCGGCACTACCTTGGCGCTCACAGATCTTCGCCGCGGCGTACTGGTCAAGAGTGAGGATCAGGAGGACCTGCTTCTAAGCTCGGTCTACGTCACAGGCCTTGCGGCTAAGAAGAGCTCTGGCAGCACAGGGGAGAAGGCACTGGTGGGCGGGGGCGATGGTGTTGTCACTCTGTGGGAGAAGGGACAGTGGGACGACCAGGATGAGCGAATCGCTGTGAGCAGGGAGAAGGAGACGGTTGATGCCATGGCTATCATTCCTGACGGCGTCGGCGGGCTGGGCAAGAAGGTTGCAATTGGTCTTGGGGACGGGAAGATCAGGTTTGTGCGGTTGGGTCCAAACAAGGTCGTCGGGGAGGTATGGCACGACCAGCAAAATGAGGTGGAAGGTGTGGTCTCGCTTAATTTCGATGTGGGCGGCCGCATGATCAGTGGTGGTGGGCCGAACCTCAAAGTCTGGCAGGAGCCAGTGCAGAAGGAAGAAGAAGAGCAGGAGGAGGAAGCTAAGGATGACGCTGCGGATGGGCTTGGGAAGCGAGCGGCGGCCGGCAGCGACGATGACAGCGATGAGGAGGCGGACGAGAGCAGCGACGAAGAGGAGAAGACACGCACTCGGAGGAAGAAGAGAAAGAGGGGCAAGGGGCCGAAGAGTGAGAGTGGGTTCAGCTTTGCTGGTCTTGATTGAGTGTGAGTGCCTCTCATTGTCGATATGTTTTCCTGCGATGATACCCTCGGGGCCGGCTCAACTCATCTTCTTGTTCAACATTTTGTTCAATCATGCACTCCCGGTGCCATCTTTCCAAAACGGCATTCTTCTGTTAATAAGCTCCGACCGTGCTTCAGCTTTGTTCGCCTGCTCGGGAAGGCGCAGGAAGTCCGCTTGAGCTCTGGCAGATTCCCAGCGGACCATCACGAGGGACGCTCCAGCGCTGGCCGCCCTCTAGCTCTCTGCAACGGAGACCATGCCAGAACGACCGTACCTCGAAATGCAGACGCCCGCTAGTCCCCGCGCTCCCAAGCCAATCAGTTGGTCAGTCTGTGGCTCCCCAAGCCCCCCTCAGGCTGCGCGTTCTCACAGCGGTGAGGCGTGCTGTGAGCAGAGGCCTAAGTATGACGGTTTCAAGTGCTCTTAGATAAAGGAGATAAAGCGACACAAACGTCCTCCGAGTAATCTCTCAGCGCGAAATCGTGCGACAAGTGTAATTTCATGCCCGCTTCTACGTCCATGACACAGCCTGTTCAGTTCAATATGGATTAAACAATGTGGCCTAATCGTTTCGACGCAGCTCACGCCATCACGCAGCAGAAGGGCTTAGCCGCGAGTTGACAACACCGGTCAATTTCTGCTCTGTGCACGGAATCTTTGCATCATGAAGAGACACACGGCCAAGTACTCCCTTTCCCTTCATTCACATAACGGCATATCCTCAAACCTCCTTCTCATGAACTTCTTCAACTCCTCCAACCCCTCCTTAACCACCTCCGTCCGATTTACATACCCAATCCTCACATACCCCTTGAACTCCTTCCCGAAACCCACATTCCCCGGCAAAAGCATCACCCCCGACTCCTCCTGCAACGCCTGACAAAAAGCCCCCGAATCCACCACCTTCCCCTCCCGCGAAAACTTCACAAACGCCGTCGTCCCCGCCACGGGCTTCGTCCACTCACAATACTCATCATGCTTCACGATAAACCGCTCCAACAATTCCAAATTCGCCCTCGCGAGCCCAATGTTCCTCCCCAGTAACCCATGGACCGTCTCCGGCGCCAGCGCCGCGGCCGCCACCGCCTGGTCAACCTTCGACACCGAGATCGTCGTGTAGTCCCTCGCGCGCGCACACTCCTCGATGACGTCGCGGCTGCGGCTTGCGAGCCAGCCCACGCGGATGCCGGCGAGGGAGTAGGCTTTGCTCAGGCTGCCGGTGGCAATGGTGCGGGGATAGCCGAGGGAGAGGATCGAGGGCGGAAAGTCGGGGGACAAAGGTGAGATGGAGTGGAAGAGGGGGCGGTAGACTTCGTCGCTGAGGATCACGGTGTTGTGGGTGGTAGCGAGGTCGATGATTTGGGTTAGGAGTGGTTTGGGGAGGATGGTGCCTGTGGGATTTTGGGGGTTGCTAACAAAGGGTGATTAGCTTGGTCTTTCTTTTTCCTGGTGTCAGGGGTAATATGTTTACTTGAGGATGATCATTTTGGTCGCGGGGGTGACCATTGATTCTAGTTCTTCAAAGGAGGGGAGCCAGTCGTTCTCGGGCTTGCATTTCCAGAGGTCGACTTTGGCTCCTAGAGACTCGGGGACTGTGTAGAGTTGCTGGTACGTCGGGTGCTGGCAGATGACATGGTCGCCCTCCTTCAAAAGCGCATAGAAGACGAGATGGTTCGCTGCGATGGCTCCTGGTGTGATGAGGATGTTGTCTGGCGGCAGTGGTGTGCCAACCTTTGTCGAGTAGAGACGGCTTAAATTCGTTTTGAGTGTTGTGCTGCCGCGGATCTCGCCATAATCTTGGATCGCATCGAGGTCGATTAAGTCGCTGCCTTTGATGTCCTTGCTTTCCGAGAGGCCGGCGAGTTCGTTGATCGATATGCTGGCGCAGCAGGTCTCCGCGACATTGTATTTTGCGGATGTTTCATGATCGTCCATCCACTGTTGTTCCTTAGTACCTTGCCTTCATACTTCGCACGATCCAGCATCGTCTCGAGAACGAGCAACGTACCTGTTCGACTCCGAACGTTGGCAGACGGCCCATCTTGTCGGCCATTGTGCGAACCGAATCGTTGTGTTCTATGAGGTTATCTTGTTACTGTGATGAGCGAACATAGGTTCGTTAGACCGCGAAGAGACTCTAAAACGCGTGATTGTCGTGAAGCTGCAGTGTCTGGCTCCAACGTCTTCTCCGCAATCTCGACCAAGGCTTCGAGTGTGGGGCGTGGAGCTGGTGGAGTGTTGTTGAGACCGGAGGTCGTCGTTGAAGTACAAGAATGGTGGAGATTCAACCGGAATAGTCGACCCCAATCCCACGCCCTTCCACACCCGTTTCGATCGATATATCTCCACTTCTGCTTGGCTCTGTCTGTCGTTGCGATGGAAGAAGCCGAGGCGGAGCACGTGGCCGCATGCATGAGGATGACGCCGTCCGACTCGGCCGGAGATGGTTGCCCGCCACCACTTGACCCGTCGCCGAGCGTCGACAACAGCGACCGACTCTCTACTTCATCTCTGCCTCTCCGCCACCACACCGCTCTCTACCGTCGACACCCATTTCACACCCTCCCCTCCAGTCACATCTCCAGCTTCATGCGCTAACGACTTCCTCTGCGAACGCGCCGAGCTTTCTGGCCGAACCGCGTGTCCTACTCCCAGCATCGCTGCGAGCTTTCTCTTGCCCATCATGTGGTGGTCACTCTGCGCAGCGTTTCTTGCAACGTCATCAATCCTTCCATGTGCAGCGCAAAATACGGACGCAGTTTCATCGCAATACTACTCGACAAATGCCGCATTATTGCAGCAACAAGATGTCTTGTCGCTGTACGAGAGGCGCCCCAAGGACTGCCCGCCATGCTTCAACTGCAACCTGGATGACTTTACCTGTCAGCAGTTCGCGAACTGCACGATGAGCAGTGGCAAGTGCTCTTGTCCTCCAGGGTTCGGTGGTGAAGACTGCAGCCAGCCCTTGTGCGGTTCGCTGGCGGATGGGAAAGATCGGCTACCCCGACAGGGACATACTTGTGACTGCAAGGACGGATGGGGAGGCATTAACTGCAATGTTTGCAAGACCGACGATGCCTGTCGTGCTTTCATGCCTGAGGGCGAGGAGGACGACGGGGTCTGCTACAGGGAAGGACTAGTGGTGAATGAGAACTACCAGATGTGCAATATTACCAATCGCAAGATCTTGGAGCAGCTGAAAGACGACAAACCGCAAGCGACCTTCAGCTGCAACGCGGAGAGGAAGGAGTGCAACTTTCAGTTCTGGGTGGATCAGAAAGAGAGTTTCTACTGCGCGCTGGACACCTGCAAATACAGCTCTTCGGCTACGGAAACAAGGAACATCACAGAGTACAAATGCGAGAACATCAAGTGCAAATGCGTGCCCGGCCGCATGCTGTGCGGGTCCGAAAACAGCATCGATATCAGCGACTTCTTGGTCGAGGATATCAAAGGGCCCGCTTTGTTCAGCTCCATTCGCACTGAGGGTGGCTCGTCGCGGGACGGCAGCACATTCTCCGAACCGGCCATGAATGATCTCATCACGAACGTGTTTGGCGACGAGAGTATCACGCTGAATTGTGGGGCTGGCGAGTGCCTGCACAAGACTGAGGTGCCCGGTTACCAGCGACCAATCAAGAGGATCAACACTCCGTTGATCGCTGGCGTGATCGCAGGATGCGGCATGTTCGTTGTCGCTCTGATATTGCTTGTCTTCTTCTTGAGCCGCAGACCTTCCAAGTCTGGATACGGGCCCATTCGATTGGATACTGACGAGGAGGAGGAGAACTCAAAGCTTTTGGCCGATCACAAGCCATCTGCGCTCCATTTTGAGAACGTGCGATACAATCTCAAGAGCAAGCAGATTCTGAACCACATCACTGGTTCCGTGCACCCGGGCGAGCTACTAGCCATCATGGGTGCTTCAGGAGCCGGCAAGACGACGTTCCTCGATCTTTTGGCGCGCAAGAAGAAGCGAGGTGCGATTCTTGGCAATTTTTGGCTGAACGGCGATAAGGTCGCAGACGAAGACTTCCGCAGCGTCATCGGGTTTGTGGATCAAGAAGACGCCATGCTGCCGACTTTGACTGTGCATGAAACGATTCTGGACTCTGCTCTCTTGAGACTGCCAAAGGATATGAGCAGGATTGCCAAGGAGCAGAAGGTCGAAGATGTGGAACGACAGCTTGGTATCTACCACATCAGGCATCAAATTATTGGATCAGAGGAAGGTGCCAGTGGGCGCGGCATCTCTGGTGGCGAGAAGCGCAGAGTTGGGATTGCTTGCGAGCTGGTCACCAGCCCAAGCATCTTGTTCCTTGATGAGCCTACATCCGGCCTCGACGCGTACAACGCATTTAATGTGGTCGAGTGCCTTGTCACTCTTGTAAAGACCTACAACAGAACTGTCGTGTTCACGATCCACCAGCCTCGCTCGAACATTGTGGCACTATTCGACCAGCTGATTCTGCTGGCCGAGGGCCACACCGTCTACAGTGGTCCGTTCGACAAGTGCCAAAGCTATTTTGACAGCATTGGCTATGCCTGTCCACCGGGGTTCAATATTGCTGACTACCTCGTCGACTTGACGATGCATGCAGGTGCACCTCAGCACCACAATGACGACGAGGACGACGAAAGCCGATTCGTCGAGGGTAGCGAAGACGGACGGGCTACGCGAGCGAGCTCCACCATGGCGGTCAAGAGCATTCCCAGTGTTAGCAACGTCAGCATCGGTGGTCGATCGACTGCAGATGGCTCGCAGCATCCGAGCACCAAGCGCAAGACAAGCATCCGCCAACAGCAAGAACAACAACTTTACGGCGGCAAGAAGCAAGCCCCTGATCAGAGCCATACACCGGGCGGCACGCGCAGCGAGGCAGATAGTATCTACGAGAGCGACGCGGTCAAACTGGCTAAGCAAAGGGGACAACCACCCCCGCAAGTGACAGATGACCCACACAGTACTCCTCCTTCGGCTTCTGGGACCGGCACCAACCTCGATTACCTTGTCTCCTCATTCAAGGAGTCCGATGTATCGAGCACCCTCCACGAAGACATCCACACCGCCACTAACTCTACCATCGCCTCACCCACCAACCCTCCTACTACCCGCGTCCTCGGCTACCGCAAACCCCGCTTACCGCGCCAGTTCGCCATCCTTGCAGTCCGTACGTGGCGCAACCTCTACCGCAACCCGATGCTCATGCTCACGCATTACGCCATCGCCATCGTCTTGGCCTGCTTCCTTGGCTTCCTCTTCTACGGCCTGACCGACGATCTCGGGGGCTTCCAGAACCGCCTCGGCTTCTTCTTCTTCCTCCTTGCCCTCTTCGCCTTCAGCACCCTCACCTCCCTCACGGTCTTCGCCCCCGAGCGCCTCCTCTTCGTCCGCGAGCGTGCCAAGGGCTACTACCACCCAATCGCCTATTACCTCGCCAAAGTCGTCTTCGACATCGTGCCTCTCCGCCTCCTCCCACCGATCATTATGGGCTGCATCGTGTACCCCATGACAGGCCTGCTACCGACATGGCCCGAGTTCGCCAAGTTCATGATGTTCATCGCGCTGTTCAACCTGGCGGCCGCGATGATCTGCCTTTTCATCGGCATCTGCGTGCGGAACGCCGGCGTCGCGAACCTGCTTGGCGTGCTTGTCATGCTGTTCAGCCTGCTATTCGGCGGGTTCCTGCTGAACCACGACACTATTCCGCGCGGGCTGCTGTGGCTGCAGCAGGTAAGCTTTCCCCCGACTCACCATTCCCCAACCTCTTGCGCGAGTTCTGTTACTGACATGACAAACTGCAGCTCTCCATCTTCCACTTCGGTTTCGAGGGCCTCATTGTCAACGAGGTCCGCTCTCTCTCGCTCATCGACCACCAGTACGGGCTCGACATCGAAGTCCCCGGGCCCACCATCTTGTCGACGTTCGGCTTCAATGTCTTGGCGCTCTGGGACGATGCTGTGGGGTTGGGGGCGTTTTGTGGCGTGTTTTTGGTGCTGGGGTATCTGGGTGTTCACTTTTTGTTGGTGGAGAGGCGGTGAGGTTGGGTTGCTTGATGTGGACTTGGGAGTTGGGTTGAAACGGGTTGAAATTGGGTCCTGTCGTGTAATGTGCATGGGGGCTTTGGAGTAGCGCGTAGAGGGATGAGCTGTGCAGGTCTAAGTTCACGATCGAAGCATCTTTCCTTCAAAATCGATCCCCCATTAAGCCCCTCTGACGAGTCTCGAGGAAACTACACCGACATATTGCACCATCAAAATTGCGCTTGAAAATACAAGACCCGAACGCACATCACCAGAGTGATTCTCGTAGCACTCTAGCTGTGGACGGGCATTGCCTTCATAGTTGCTTGCAACAAATCCCGAATAGGCAGGAGCGGCCCGAGGCCTCCAGCGGGAGCTCACAGAAGTCTCCCGTGCAATGCGGATCTCACGACATGGACGGGAGGATGACAAGCGAAAATCCATGAGTTGAAGAGGAGAAACGATCTGAACATCGCTCGCTAATTTTTCGGTAGCCGAAGGTGCCAGACTTCGACTTTCCAACGCTACAAACGCTTTCTCCATGCTCACATCCACGCCGTCGCCACCCTATTTTATCTTCGCCAGACATTGTCAGCCCCTACCCATCATGGTGCCCTCGTCGCATACCACACCCATCTCTGCCCCACTTCTTCCACCACCCACTCTCACAACATAACCACCCCCACCCCCCCCCATC
>JAWXCT010001313.1:0-13544 GCA_034509035.1 Saxispiralis lemnorum
GGGGGATGGGGGAAGAAGGAGGGGAAGGGGTTGATGGGAGGGAGCTGGAGGTTGCGGTGGGTTTGGTGCGGTGGCGGTCCAGGGGTCGCGGATGTAGGTCTCGCAGGCTCGTGGGCTCTGAAGCGTGACGGGACAAAGCGGACCGCCAGCCTCAAAGCGCTTGGTTGAGCATTGGAGACATTGCCTACTCATCGCGCACCAGACGACCCAACTCGGGACCATCTGTTCGAATGCTATACACCAACCTCCAGAGAAGGAAAGCATGTCTTCCACTCATCACCCCCGCTCCTTCCCAACCCGTCTCCTCTGCGCGACACATATCTAAGACAACGTACGCAGTGTATAATAGTCAAGACGTCCCCCAGTCCACAATCACGAAAGCAGTGTTATGAGGGAAAATCATCTTTAGTCCATACAAGTTCTCTAAGCGCGCGGGAGAAAGAGCGTTCTCGTGCCCTATCGTGGAAAACCCAAGACGGAAAGATTACCTATCCTCGAAAAGCCAAACTGTCTAGCTTTTTTCTGTGTGTATCCGCATTTACACCTTGCGACGGAAGTCCCGTTTCCCCGTTCCATTTCCTATCCCATGGACCATCGTGGTATCTGACCTTTTTTCCTCCAGCGCCGACGCTAAAGTTCAATTTTTCTTTCCAGTCTGTATACAATTCTTTGGCCTTTCAGACTCCCATGGCATCTCGCCGGTTGAGAGTTTTAACTCCTAATGCAAGTGGGCTGGGGCAGCTGCCTTGCTCTTTCCCTCCGCATCAGCATCCTCCACGACGACATCGTGGGCAGCAGCAGCAGAATCCTGCACACTCGCTCCCTCCATCTCGTGCGCCACCTCCTCGACGCTGACATCAACGGCGGCCACGTCAGGTTCGCCTTCTCCGGTACCGTCATAGTTGACCAAGGCGCCGAAGTCGTCAAGAACATCGCGCGAAGAGTGGTCGCGGTCGGCCTGAGACAGCCCCGAAGCAGTGGTAGAGGAGCCCTTCATGACCAGCTGCTCGTCCTCGCTGATGCTGGAAGCCGCCGAGAACATTGCGGAGTCCCCGTACTCGGGCGGCTTGGTCTCCTCGTCGGCCATGGCGCCGGACGCCAGAGCTGCAGCCAGCGTGTCGAGATCCGTGATGGTGGAATCCAAGCGCTTCAGTCGGGGTTGACGGGAAGAGGTGCCGTCGGAAGAAATGCCCCCGAGGTAGCCATGTGCCTTCGCATACTCAAAGACGCTCTCAGGGTCGAAGGAGCGAATGAGCTCTTCGTCGCCCGGGCGCGCCTTGGGGGAGGCGTAGGCGTTGTATTCGGTGAGGATCTCGGATAAAGGCATGCGCTGGACCTTGCGGAGGCAGGCAACGACGCAGCCAGTGCGGTGGCGGCCCTGGTTGCAGTGGACGTGAAGGGGGTGGTTGGTGCTGTCCATCATGTACAGCACCGCCTCGCAGATTGAGTCAGTGGTGGTGCTGACCTTGCCATCCTTGTTGGGCGCCACCTCGACGCTCTTGCGCTGCACGCAGGCTCGGTGAACCCACATGTTGTACGCGGCGCAGGGCTCGGTCTTGACAAGGTTGCTGGACCAAAGGGAGTCAGCATGGCCTCAGACCGCAAGCGGCGTGGACGGTGCGTACAGGATGCTTTTCAACCCCAGCGACTCGCAAAACTCAATACTCTTCTCCTGCGGGAACGAGCTGCGGAAGATGGCGCCTGGAGTGACTGCGCCGTAGTTCGAGGGAGGGATCATTGGCAACAGGCGCGTGGGGCACGGCATGACGCGCAACTTGGGCGCAGCCAAGTCGCGGTAATATGGCATGATGACTAGCAAATGTCAGCATGCGCGTATCAGGAAGGAGGAGGAGAAGTAGTACCTTCGTTCGATGCCTCGCCAACCTTCCAGTTCACGCTGCTGAACATTGAAGATGCGGTGCCCTCAATGTTGTTGGCAATCGCTCCATTCATAACGCGGAGGCTCTCATCGTTCAGAAGCGTTATCGAGTTGACTTGTGCGTGTGTAGGAGCTGGCCCTTGCGAATCAAGCTTTGCTTCTTGCTTGTCAGGGTGCGCAGTCGTCCCAGCGCTCGTGGGCTTGTCACCCAAGAAAGGCATGACGGAAGAAATATATCGTCAACTGCGAGGGGTGTGAAGTGTCGGAGCGCGGTATGCAGCCTTGATTGTAGCTAGGCTGTTTCAAGACGTGAAGGTGCAGCTGAAGCTGGAGTGAATGTCGACCTCGTCCGAATCGGGCAAGATGAAGGAGCTGTTTCGCGATATAAGGATACAACGCTCACGAGACCACGGTAGATTGGTTTGCTGGATGATTTGTCCTAGCGGAGGCTGCATTTACGGTCAGCGCGTCCAATCTCACGCTGCGCGATCATTTCGTGATTCTCAGGTGCCATACCTCGCGTCTAAGGTGTACGAGTCTACTCGAGTCACCGCTGAATGGCGTAACTGGGCCAGGCGACAGGAGAGACAGCGGCGAGTGAGAAGTTCATCTCGAGGTCGGAAGAGAGTTGGAAGGTGGGATAGAAGAACCCCCCGCGGCGACTCCAGCTGTATGGAACGGTGGTTGAGTTGCAAAAGAGTTCGCTGGCGGTCCAGACGCCGGCCGTAGAATGCTACTTGGGGCGGAGGAAGAGCGAGCGGTGGTCGGCGGATGGAGGTGGGAATGACGGAGGCTCACGGGTCAAAGTTTGATTCGCGGTGGGAGAAAGAAAGTCGAGGTGAGGTGCTGGACTTTGGTTCCGGGAAGGGTTCCGCGCCGTCCTGACGATCGACGAGCGAGCGAGTCGCGCGGCGCGCGGGATCTTGCTGCTTGCCGAGGCGGGCGGCGGGCGGCGCTCAGAACAGGCGAAACCGGGTTGGTAACTGGATGTATAAGCGACACAGCTTCGTATATCCTCACTCTTCTCTCTCGTACGAAATCGTGCTTGTAGTCCCACTCCACGTTGCGCCGCTTGCGAGGCAAGGGGTGAACAGCAAAACAGTAACCGAGGTTTTCCCGAGTTAATTCAAGAACCAGCTCCTACACTGGGACAGAGGCTTCCTTTTCGAAGAAGAATTTGCAAGAAAAGCTCTTCAGTGCGCTCAGTAGTGTAACAACTCGTCTGAAATTTGTGTAGACAAGGCATGCAGTATTGAAGGAGCAAAGGGTCTCTGACTTGTTACTCTTTTGCTTGCCTGTCGATGCCAGGAGGGGGGTCCAGTAAGCGGGCTCGAACGGCGACGCCGCCTCCGAGGATTTGGTCACCATTTCTCGACGCACTACCAGATATTCAGATTCAGTGTAGCCAATGGAGGAGTGGACAACACACGTGCTGGGGAAAGAGGACGAAAATATCTACGACACAGAACCTGGGGAGCAGCGACTTGGTAAAAGCTGGCACACTAGTGGTCATACTACGCACGTTCCCCTTGGTTCCATAATATTGTTGCACAAACCACGCAAGTGATTTTTGAGGCATATATTTGCTCGTGCTTGTGTGAGGTGGGCAACAAAGCACCCTAATGACGAGGTTTCGTCGATACAAGGGACATTTGTAACGAGATCTCAAGTACGGTAATGAAGAACCTCCTGCCTCTGGCACGACCAGGCGTGAGGTACCAAATAGGAGGACGGGTGGCGCCATCTCCGTGTCAAAAATTAAGAAAATCAGATTTCACCAACATCAGCAAACGCCAGTCAGTCCTACTCTAAAGAGACCAATTCCGAACACTAGTAGTATAGCAGGAGCGAAAGAAAAGCAGCAAAAAAGGGTGGCGGGAAGGCAGACCTGTCGCCGTGCTGGACAACGGAGGGAAGCTCTGGCAGTGAAGATGATGCCGAAGACGTCCCCATCCTGTGATCTGCTAGTTCACACCCTCCACATCAAATATCCCTTCCCGGGCCTCCCTTTACGCTGCCTGGAGTAGCAGCAGTGGCAACACCCGAAGCGCGTGCCGTCTCGTCCCTTCGCCCCACTTATGCCACTGCCACCGGAAGACCCATCGCGTCGTTTGCTCGCTCACTCGAATCGCATTAATCCAGAAAATAGTCGCAGTCGGAAATGCTCGTGTGTAAACTTCCACACGCGTTGGGGTGATGGGGGAGGGTGACGAAAATCAACGAGATTCGCGTACGGATGTGTGGGACGCGGTTGCGGCTGTTGGTGTGTAGACGGGTAGATTACAGAATCAGGCACTTCTTGTGCTTCCTGTCTTTCCGCGTGAGCAACGCGGCGCGCGTGGCGTGCTCGAACACCTCGCGCACGCCTTCGTTCGTCTTGGCTGAGCATTCGAGGTACTTTTGAGCGGCGATCTTCTTGCAGACGTCTTCAGCCTGTGGAGGTGAGGAAATCGAGTCAGCAAGCCGTCGCGACCATCGTAAAACTCGATGCTAGATGCTCTCGGCCGTGTTTCAGGCAGAAACAAACGTACCTGCTCCGGGGTCACCGGCTTCTGGGAGGTTTTGTGTAGCTCTTCGATAGTCTTCTGGTCGTAACGCAGGTCCTTCTTGCAGCCCACGAGGATGATGGGGAGGCCGTGGCAGAAATGCAACACCTCGGAAATCCACTGTAGAGCCGCATCAGCGCCAAGAACTTCGCGGTGGGGGCACGTGAGCATATTATCCGAACCTTCTCTTGGACGTTGTCAAGCGAGTCTGGCGAGTCGACCGCAAAGCAGATGAGGATGACGTGTGAGTCGGGGTACGAGAGGGGTCGCAGGCGGTCGTAGTCTTCCTGGCCCGCGGTATCCCACAGCGCTAGTTCGACATGTTTGCCATCTACCTCGACGTCCGCCACGTAGTTCTCGAAGACAGTGGGGACGTAGACCTGCGGTCGATCGTGTCAGTGTATGGGCGTTTGGTCGCGATGGCGTGTTCGCGTCGATGCGGGCTTATCGGGCGGTATGAGGTGGACGGGCGGTCAGGAGGGGGCAGTACGAACCTCAGGGAAGGTACCCTTGGAAAAGACACTGGGCGAAAGTCAGCGGACGCGCGAGGGCGACGCGGATGATGGGGATGGAGCTCACATGAGCAGACAGGTCTTCCCGCAGGCACCGTCACCAACAATGACCAACTTGCGACGAATCTCGGCCATCTGCGCGGCTGGGTCAACGGGCAGTCCTCCGGAAAATGATGATGGCAGACGAAGGGTGGTGGAGGGCAGCGACGGAGTCGATGGGGTGTGGAGATGGGGTAGCTGGAGGAGGTGTTTGCTGCGCGGGGAACTGGGGAGAAGGCGCAAAAGGATAGTTGAGGTGAGTGTCAGAAGAGGACTAGGCGGTACTTACCGCGACTGCGGCTGTGTTGTGTTGCCGACTGGCACCGCCGCTGGAGGCAGTGGCTGAGCTGCGTATTCGGCGGGATCGAGAGAGTGGGGCGGGTGTGAGAGGAGAGCAGCAGGTCAGGGGCAGGGGATGGTAGGATGTTGACGAGTCGAACGGGGTGCCGGGCGTTGTTGTGCTTCTTTCACCGGGCGGCGAAGGCACGGCTCCCTGAGCAAACTGGGGCTGGCTGCTGGCTGCTGGGCAGAGCTGCACACGCGAATGGCCCGAGCTTCCGGCTGAAGGTCGAAGCTTGACAGCGGGTTCAACGTCAACCGCAAACCATCACAAGCCTGGCGGCGGCAAGGGTGCGTACTGCTTGATGCATGGCGCAAGGGGAAACGATACAATTGCGTTGCAACAAGCTGTAGATTGACGATAATCGTGGGCTTTGCCAGCCTTGCAGCGGTGCCAGAAAATCACATGGACGCCCGTGAACGCCCCGCTCCGATCTACTACTTTACTCTTTGTCCGAGATGCCGAGACATGCTTCATTATAGCCGCGACAAGAGTAACCGTCAGGCGTGTCTTCGATACTCATGTACTTGGCAGCAGTACCGATCTATCTTGGCCCGGAAAATAAGTAAGCCCAAGGCAACATTCTCAGGAAATAGTGACGGTCATTAGTGGCCCACGACACACAATTTGACCGATTGTTCGGAAGGGTTGAAGGCATGGTGGTTGTTTCCATATGCGCAGGCGGGAAATGTCGAGTTCGAAGTCGACGTGGATTGAACATCAGCATCAAACCCACTTAAAGCTCCTTCTTCTCTCCGCCGCCTCTAGTGCTCGTCTCCCTAGCATTGCCTAACCCGTTGCCATTCCTGCTACCATTCCCCATAATCTTGTCCCAAACCAAACTCCACAACCCCGTCAACCCCTCAAGCAGCAACGTCGTCATGCACCCACACGCCAACGACCACACATTTACGCTGACGCTTCCCGTCGGCGCCCGAGGAAGAGCCAGCACCCACTCCGCCGCATACGGCACCCAACCCTGCGGCAGCCAGAACATGGCCCGGCTCGAGAACCAGAAGTTGCAGACCATCTGCACGCCTTGCATCGAGAGCCAGCGTAGAGTCGAGACGGCTTTGTCGAAGGTGCTGCGGAAGGATTGTTGTTGGCGGGCTGGAATAGGAGTAACGTGTCAGCTTTGCTGGGTGGGTCGCTGATGAGCGTACCTGTAGGTGTGTGGGCGTATACCTTCTTCCTCATAACGCTCTTTCGCTTTGTCGTGCTGTCTTCGAAGGCGTGCCCATTTCGCGAAGTCGTCTTGTGCGGAGGTGTTGGTCATTTCGCGCTTGAGGCGGACGACATCTTTGCGGAGGGTGCTGATGGAGGACGCCTTCTGCGACTGAGGGCCCGGAAGAATAGTGAAGAGGCGCCATAGCTGGGTCAAGTCTAATCAGCTGGCTGTCTTGCATATTAAAGGGTAGGCGATATGTCGCACCAGATCGTTGACTGTCGTCTTGCCGATAGTGTTGACCGTGTTGATCCCAAGCTGGAGAAGGAACACCAGCAAAAGGACGGAAATCATGACGGATAGAAAGTGGCGACGGAAGCGCTGATTGTCGTCTGATCGACTTGTCGAGTCTTCGCAATGTCGTGGAAGCACTCTTTTTTGTGACTTCACATTTCGTGCAGGAGCGCCGACGTCCTGCTTCATTCGGTTTAGCGGCGAGATCACAACAGGTGACGTCACACCCTAGCTCCTCTCAACCCCGATATCACATGCGTTCGCTCGAGTCACGTACCTCGCTATAGGGACAGATCGTCTTCATGGTAAAAGGTGTCCTCAAGATTGATTGTTCTTTCCCAATGTCTTGTGTAAATGACTCGACCCTCGTCGAACTCTCTCAACAACCACTGCTACAAACTGGACCCCACCTCGATCATGGCCCCCGCCATTGACCCCGAAAGCGGCGCCATCATCCCCGAACCGGGCCAATGGCCCGTCGACCCTCAAGACGACCAACCCTTACAAGAACGCTGCCTCTGGATTGACGGTTGCTTCGACTTCTTTCACCACGGCCATGCCGGCGTCATGCTGCAATCCCGCCGGCTCGGGGACGAGCTTATGGTGGGTCTCCACTCAGACGAGGACATCGCCGCTAACAAGGGGCCGACGGTCATGAATCTGGAAGAAAGAGTTGCAGCTGTGGAAGCGTGCCGGTTTAGCACGAAGTGTGTGCCGCATGCGCCGTATGTGACGAGTATACCGTGGATCAGCCATTATGGGTGTAAATATGTAACGCATGGGGACGACATCACGAGCGATGCAGGTGGGGCCGACTGCTATAGGTTTGTCAAGAGGGCGGGCAGGATGAAGATTGTGCCGAGGACGCCGGGGATCAGTACTACAGACCTTGTTGGCCGGATGCTGTTGTGCACCAAGGAACACTTCATTAAGAACTTCGTCGAGGTGCTAGAGGGAAGGGAAGGCGGCGGGAGCGAAGAGGAACGCAAGAGCAGAGGCGAGATAATGGGCCAGAGAATGAGGGACTACGCCTCCGCGCCCAACGGCTGCGACCCCTATGTGGAGATCTTCAGCTTCAAGCCGCGCCACCGTCCACTAGAAAGACGACGAAGCAGCATGAAGAATGGCTTCGACCCTACCCAAGTCCAGCAGCAACAACAACAGCGCGAAATGGGCAAAGGCGTTTTCTCATGCCTCGTACAAGGTCAACCCCCACGCCCCGGCCAACGAATCATCTACGTCGACGGCGGCTTCGACCTCTTCAGCAGCGGTCACATCGCATTCCTCCAGACCGTCTCCCAGACCGAAACCACCATCGCCACCACCCGCGGCTGGTACACCGACGCCGCCCGCGCAGAGCGCATCCGCACCACGGGCGCCGACTACCCGCCCGCGTACCTCGTCGCGGGCCTGCACGACGACCACGTCATCAACTACTACAAGGGCATCAACTACCCGATCATGAACCTTTTCGAGCGCCTGCTCTGCGTGACGCAGTGTCGCTACGTCCACGGCCTCGTGCTCTCTGCGCCCGCGCTGCCTTCGAAAACTTTCCTCACCTCTCTCCCTATGGGGGCGCCCGACGTTGTTTACCACGGCGCCACGTCTGCGATGCCATCATCAATCGACCCCTATGCCGATGCGAAGGGCATGGGGATTTTCCAGGAGACGCCGCCGCATCGGTTTCAAAACGTGGATCCGGGCCAGATTGTAGGGAGGATTTTGGGGCGTAGGGGTGAGTATGAAGAGCGGCAGAGAAGGAAGGGAATGAAGGGCGCAGGCGAGGAGGCGCAGAAAAAGAGGGAAGAGATGGAACGGATCCAGAGGGAGGTTGAGGGACAATTTGGTGCTTAGGCGGTGGTGGCAGTGGTTTATGGTTGCGTAAGATACCCTGCGTGTTCATTCAACATTGAGCGGAATATGGTAATGAGCCTCTCTCTGTTCCTTGTAGTGCACTCTGATGCTATTGACCGTACCAAAAAGTCGAGTCTTCCCATTCGCTACCTTTGTGCTATCGCAGTTATTGCACATGTCGACGCTGTCAAGTCACACGAGCCAAGAAGGAGATGCTTAAATCGCACGGTCAACGTTGCTTCCTGGGCTCAACCCCACAACGTAGACTAGAGGGCACGAGACGACTCTAACCTCAATTCAGCTCTACTAAGGCATGAAGTGAAGGCCACCATGAACTGGACTGGCGCATCTGAGTACAGAGCGGGCGCACAGCTTGTCGTTTACTACGCGCGGGAAGACAGCATGAAGATGGGATGGAGCAGGTTCGATTGTTTTGTCTCTACTGCTGAAATCGGGTTATAGGAAGCGACGTCCTCGTCGCTTGTATGGGGTGCGCATAGGAGGACACGAGACGTAGGGAGAGAGGGTCGGAGAAGAGGATGACAGCATGACAAAGACCATTGTTGTCTGGCGGAAGCAAGCTACTACGCTGTGGGAGGCAGTACACTCTCGTTTTGTACGGGAGTCAGGCCATTTGAGGACTTGCGATGGCGAGGAATGCTTGGAGGGTCTCTCTAAGCGCTTGAATAGCGAAGGCCACATGACGCTCAACGTGAGTACGAGGGCAAATCTATTATCACGTAGAAAAGGAAAGAAGTGCCCTGTTTCAATTTTCGAGCATCGTATGGAGCAGAGAAAGTCCAGGCAACGTGCTTGTGTGACGGCGCGACCACTTTTCAGGAGCGCGACGGGATGCTTCACGGTGCCACAAGCCTCCCATTCTGCAGGAGACAGAAGGGGTGAGGCGCAATCGAAGTGTTATAGTCGACCTAGTTGGTGGGGACAGTATGGCGCTTCTCGAACGTAGCTCAGGCAGCGTTGACACGACGAAACCCTTCGGACCGCCTTCTTCCTTCTGAACGGAGCCGGGAGCTGCCAGAATAGACTTCAAAAGCCGAGGGTCTCTCAGCATGGTTCTTTACCGTGAAGGCGGAAAGGGGCGTATGTGTCGCTACAGGATACACCCATTGAGGCGTCCAGCAGGGTTACCATTGCCACAAGACAAGTAAGTCGCTTTGACAAATGTCAGACCACACAACGGAACGTTCCCATCTCCCATCAAAGATAAAAGAGCGTAGCTAGGATTGAGGTAGTGCGTCTTTGGGAAAAACGCACAGCTGAAAGGTCGTCGTCACACCATTGTCGCTCTCAACAGAAGTCTTGTCCTAGAGGAAGATGCAGTGTTGATCTCTCCGAGTCTGCATGTTTTCTAGATCATCGTGTTCCGCCGCCAGGCCGAAGTAGCATGTCTCCATAAGATCAAGACGCGTACACGCTCCTACCAACTCGAGTACGCCCATCAACCGAGTGACACTTTGCGGAAATGTTGCAAGGAACGCATTTTGAACCTCGCCGCCCTTTCTGCTCTAGAACTTACTACTCACATCGTCAATTCGCCATCATCAACTTACACCAACGAGAAGCAGAATATTTTGTGCTCGGCATGGCCTGGGGTCCTATTCTTATTGAAGAAGACGCTAGAGATATGGCTGCGAAATACCATTTCCAACCGCCAAAACTCTTGAACGTCGGCCCTTATCGTAAAGCGAACATCCGCCTCTGCGATAACTTCTAGGCAGACACAGTGATTCTTCCCAACGTCGTCTTAGCCGTCCACAAGCAAAACACGTGGAAGAAAGCGTTACTGAACACTGCCCATGAAGGGGACTGTAGAGCTCGCTGACGTTCGGGATGTCTCTGGGTGGAATCAAAGACCGGGGTCAGACGCGGTCATGTCTTTCTCGTATTTGCATCAATTCTTGGGCAAATCAACGAGGAATAGCGCAAAACATAGAATTGCTGCAGGGCAACAATTCTACCTTCGTGCAATTGATGAACATGTAACGGCAGTTTTAAATGTCACCGGCGAAGAACTTCTCATGTATCTGTAGACTGGATTGGAGGCGCAAACCATCGACAACAAAGCTCAAAGTCCTTGAGGATGGTGGGATCGTTGTTGCGATCATCGATGTACAGCTACCGGGGTTCGGTTTGCGCTAACGTTGCAGCAGGCTTGAAGGAGTCGAAGTATCGCTCGACGAGAGTGTCGCAGACGCTGGCGATGCTACTAGGACTAGCTTTCTTGCTGCGGCCTCTACTAGTTAACCAAAGTAGACCCCAAAGATCAGCCGTCTCCGCAGAGGCTGGGAGATTCAAGTCAGTGAGTCTCCGCGAGAGCAATACGGCCGAGCATGCCAGCCGCCAAATAGACCGCCATCAACTGAGCGACTTGATTTGAGAAGTATGAAGCACTGTGAGCCTCGGTAGCGTGTCTCCGTGAGAGCCGCACAGCTGAGAGCTCTTAATAACACCCGTGTATCCCTGAACAGCCTGATTGGGTGGGGGAAGAATGCAGATCGACCTCTCGAAGCCTGGCTCCTTTGCAGACAAAAGGCCCCCGTTGCCGGAACGAACGTGCCGCGTCTCGGTAAGAACGGATTCGCAGAAGCTCTTCACAACAGGGACTCGACCATTCAACAGGTGATTCGTGGGGAGGCTGCAGGGCTAGAGTTCGAAGAGCGTGCGCTTTTCTAGAGACTCCCAAGCCAACACCGAGTTCAAATCGGTACATCTCGGTAGCAGCGGTGCTGACTGACGTCCTAGCTGCATCGTCACGGCCACCAACCGAGGGGCTTGTTCTGAACGGCATGCGTTCACTGTGCGTTGATGAAGTGAAGTCCCGGGCTTGCGGATGATTCGTCACCACTCTGGAGGACGGGAAGCTTCGACCGGGCTGAAGACCGGCTCTTGGCGGGAACCGGGTGGATTGGAAATCGAAGGGCTGAACAACCCCACCAGCCCTCCACACCCCCACCACCCGTTCGCAACAACCTACGTTCTTCCTCCTCGCTCGACTTCGCCCACGTTGCGTTGCAGGCACCTCTTGTCGGCTCATGTCCGCCAGCGCTGACAGCACCAAGAGATCTTATTGTTGGGCCCACCCAGCTTCGGCAGGAGGCAGTGGCGATCGCGTCTGAGAACCCCCTGTGTCCGCCACGGGCTGCGACGATTTCACCATCACACCATCCTGAACTCCGCTGGCGAATCGTGAGATACGCAAAGCCACGGCTGTAAACACCATGGCAACATACACCGGCCGTCGGGCTCCTAATGTCTCTCAGTATCTGGCAAATCTAAACACCGTCCCAGCCACGCAGGAACTATCGCCGCAAAACGAATTCAATCTGAGCGACGATGGCCTCGACTTCCTCACCAACGCCGAGTTCTTCGACTTCGACAGCTACCCGGTCGACTTCTCGCAGGCCGCGCCCGCATCTCAGCCGCAGGCCGAAGTCGACACCAAGACCCGACAGCAAGTCGGCCTGAATGGTATGCAGCCACTCCACCAAGTACAGAGGGACTCGCGTGGAGTAAGCTGACATGACTATGCGTGCAGGCGGGCAATTTCAGTTCAACGACTTCCCCACCTTCCCGCAGCCTGTCGACAATCTCCAGTCCCGATACCCGGCCCAGCCTACCCAGCCTACCCAGCTGCCCGCCTATCCCGTCAACCCCCAGCAGCAGCAGCAACAACAGCCCGCCGCGCCCGTGACCGCCCCGACAGGCACGAAACGCGACTCCCAGACGGCCGGCCTGGCCCCGGCCGGTGATCTCGAGGACCACTCGCGCGCAGCGGCGGAGGAGGACAAGCGGCGCCGCAACACAGCGGCGTCAGCGCGCTTCCGGGTCAAGAAGAAGCAGCGCGAGCAGGCGCTCGAGAAACAAACGAAGGAGATGTCGGACAAGATGTCGGCGCTTGAGGGCAAGGTGCAGGAGCTGGAGCGTGAGAACCGGTGGTTGAAGGGACTGATTGTGGATAAGGATGCGATTAAGGCCGGGCAGGGGGAGGAGGCGTCAAGTGGTGACAAGGGGAAGGACGGGGTGGGTACTGCGGAGAAGGGGGAGGGGAAAGTGGAGTAGTGGTGGTGGCATTTTGGGGGCCGCAGCTGGCAAGGGCGTTGGTGAGGATGTTCTCATGGGCACATGCGGGGATGATACAGTGATATGGTAGTGAGACCTATGGCAATACAGTCGGTGCGCATGAGAGGCGCCCGTCCAGATTTGACGTTAAAAAAGACGAGAAGAGAATACCATCGCTTTGCTATGCTAACGGACTTTCGACGGCATTTCGACGTCACAATTCGTAGTAAGTCTGTCTTTTGCCACTCACTCTCAAAGGCAAGAGGGGCAACCTTTGTTACCATGCCCCTCGTAAAGACTCCATACTCAGTCGCCTTCCGCGTTCTGCATCGAGAGGAAAAGTGAGTATCTTGCATATGCCATCTCAACGAAAACCTAAGTTTCGTGTGATCAGGGGTTGCCTTTTTCCAACCGAAGGCCCCATTACTAGATTGAGCCACGGGCCGAGTAGAGTACGAGGCTCGCTTTGGAGGTTGAACATGATAGAGTTGCATCAATCAGACAACGAATCGGAGGTAGATACAAGTAGTTCGTTCAGCCGGTATCAAAAAGCACGGGTCATTCTTTTGCGCCCTTCGAAAAGCCAGTTGGCGCCACTCCGATACTCTATGTCTCCATCCCAGCCCGCCAATCCCAGATCCGATAATCGCTAAACGCAGTAGTCTGTAGAAGAGAGCGCCCCTCCATTCACTCATTCGATCCCTCTCCGACCCATCATTCCCCCCTCTACCACCTCCCGGGCCCAACCCCAACATCCTGCCCAAACGTCCCCGCAAACAACTGCTGCCGAATATTCATACGATCCTCACTCACATCCGCCGCCCCACTCGCCATC
>JAWXCT010000123.1:55945-113057 GCA_034509035.1 Saxispiralis lemnorum
GTCAACGCACTCTGCGGCGCCCACGACACATTCGCAACCTCATACTCGCAGCGCCAACTCGCCGAAGGCCCCTTCGCCTGCACCTCGCCCTGCTGCCCCGCCGCGTTTCCGCCACCAGCCCCGCTTCCTCCCGATGTAGCCCCAGCCCCACCCGCGCCCGCCACGTTTCCGGACCCGTTCAGCACGCTCTTCGACCCGTCCGCGCCCATCAGGTCCCAGATCAGTACGGTGGAGTCGTCGGCGCCTGAGGCGAGCACGCCGCGGCGCTGCGGGTTCCACTCGATAGTGTTGAGGTTGGCCTGGTGGCCGCGGAGCTCGAGGAGGGCGCTGCCGGGCTGGCGGACGTCGAGAATGCGAATGATGTTGCTATCAGAGGCGAAGGTGGCAAGGAGGTGGGCGTCGTGAGGGGAGGCGGCGAGGCGGAGGAGGGGCGGTGATGTTTGCGTGGATTGGGTGGATTTAGTGGGCGATTGGGGGTTTTGGGGGGATTGAGCTGGGGGAAGATCAGTTTGGGCTACGAGATTGGGGAAGGTGGTAGGTTTACCTTTGTCGCTTTTCTCGGCCGGCTCATAGATGATGGTCGAGTGCTCTAGGCTTCGGAGGTCGAACATGCGCACGCTGCCGTCCGCGCCGCAAGATACAAAGACGTCGACAGAGCCGGCGCAAAATCGGACATCGAAGACTTCTTTGTCGTGCGCAATCAATTGTGTCTTTGCCGTAAGAGTTGGGATGTCCCAAATGGTGCAAGTCGTGTCGATCGAGGAAGTGATGATGAGCTTTGGTGAGAGAGTGTTCCAGTCTAGAGACGTGAGAGGCGCCGTGTGCTCGGGTGTCTTACTGTTCGAGAGCAGGGCCAGGGGTTGGAGCTTTTGCACAGGCTGCTCGCGTGTGTTCGCTGATGCGCTGCGGTTGATGCTATTGCTTGCGTGGCCGCCCGAAGACTGCGGTAAGCTCCACAATCTCAGATGATCGCCGCTCGTGGCCAACAGATCCGTGCTCTGCTTCTGCGAGCTGGGCGGCTCCCACAATAATCTGGTCACCGGGTAGGCGCAGGTCGCCTCAGCGACTTTTGTGTATTCCAGCCCATACTGCGGAGCACCTGGTGTCTTCACCTCTTGCGGCGTGATCTCCGCATCCAAAATCTGTATGAAGTTGTGCGGGTCCTCCAGATAACTCCCTACCGCCATTTTGCCTGCGCCACTGCCTCCCATGACAGGCCATTTGCACCAATCATACGCGTACGTTGCGAAGGGTGCCAGATAGTTCGAATTTGTTGCAGAGTCGGAGTAAGGAGGAAAAAGCATCGCGGTCCCAGCGGCATTGTCGTTGGCGTCGGAGAAGGTGCGGGATCGAATGTCGGTCAGGTTCAAGGGGCTGTGAGAGGGGCCGGCAGGCGTGTGGCTTTGGTTGAGGTTGTAGGCTTTCGGGTTCGAGGATATTGGAGTTTGCGCGGGAGTGGTCTGATTGAATGGGATGTACTTTTGTGAGGGGTCCATAGTCGCGGAGGGACTACTTCGCGAATGGCTGTGCAGCGTGCTCGAGCGCGAGGGCGTCTGCGTATATTGTTGCGCGTTCGTCTGGATTGACATGGTGGGGATCATGCTCGAGGAGTAGGTCTGCGAGGGAGTCGGTCTTTGCGCGCCGCCGGCGGGTTGGAGGGCCCCAGGGACGCCGGAATGGGCGTTAGAAGGCACTACGCTGGAGGAGTGCGAAGCATGCGGCGAGGCTTGGGGGAGGTTGAGGGCAGGCGCGCTGGCGTAAGCGGATGCATCGTGGGACTGGTGGCGCTGAGGGGTGTACGGCAGCGGCGGATCCGAGGACATGCGCAGGTCGGCGGAGGCGCGGTGCGCGTGTGGTGACTTGTAGGCGGCGTCGGGGTTGGGTGCGGACATGGGCGCTGAAGGATCGCGTGCTGCGGTCAGCCGGGGAGGATCCATGGTATCGACGCTCTCTTCCTGGCGCTGCCGCTGCCGCTGCGAGGGGTCGGGCGCGGCGCCTAACCGCTGGAAGCCTGAAGACGGCGCGGCAACGGCCACGGCCCCTAACAAAGCGCCCCCGAGCCCGGCCGCGGTAGAATGGCTCTGGTCGCGCTGCTGCTGGTCGTGATGGCGCGAGGGGAAGGGCATTGCCAGTGACAGGGCATATCACCAACTTTTCCGCTCAGTCGAGGAGCCGTCGTGTCCAGCAAAGGAGGTGAGAGTGCTCGCGAGCATCCAGGTACGCGTGCACTCTTTCCCGCCGACATAGTTTACGTCGGGCTTCGACAAAAAAGTGGGGCCCGACTTGGGCTTTTTGATGCACCGTCTCGAATCAGAGAACTACTTCGGAATCAGTCTCACGACATTCCCCCTGGTTGCCTTGCTTGGAGGGCAGCTGAGATGCTGGGCACCCTTCATGTACCATGAGTCTCACCTAGTACCGGTGACTGCCGTCGCGCACCTTCAGCATCATGGTGTCCTTCTCTCGGGCGAGGGCTCCCGTCTACGCTGCTATGGCAAGAATGACTGCACTAGGCTTCTCGCCGAGACTGAAGTTTTCGAGAGTCAGGCCATCCACGGCATTGTCTTGAAGGCCGATGGCGACGACAACTTGTTGGTCTGGGGAGGCTCGTTGGTTCGACCGATCGCCCTTCAGTCGACCGGAGGGCAGGATCTGAGCATCGTTTGTGGCCCAGTCAAGAAGGTTGGCGACTGGATCTTAGACGCAGCATTCGCCCCTCAGCAGGACCAGGTCGCCCTTGTCACAGCACACAATGCCTTCTGCACTGCTCATCTGACGGGATCACCCACAGCTAGCTTGGAAGTTGAGCTTCGTCGACGGGTCAGCGGTTCGAACTGCATTCTGTACGCAGCTCATGCACTCTGGCTCGATGACTCTCGCTGCCTTGTCGCTTCAGGTACTGCTTTTGGCGACATCGTTGTTTGGTCTGTCACGGTGGACTCGACTGATGATCAGCAAGTTCATCCGCAGACGCACTACACATTCTCAGCGCACGAGGGCTCGGTCTTCGGAGTCCATCTCTCATCGCCAACGGGGTCAGGCGGACAGCAAGATCAGCGACTGCTGGCAAGCTGCAGTGACGATCGTTTGATCATAGTATGGAACATTACGGATCTGAGCAAGCGGAGCCCGACCTTGTCACAAATCCAACACGAGACTGGGTTCAGCTCAGTGTCCAAGGCCGACATTCACACTCCGCCTTGTCTTTCCAAAACAATGGGCCACCTCTCCAGAGTGTGGCGTGTTCGCTTCAATACAATTAAGGCGAATTGCCTGCCAAAGATATTGTCTTTCGGGGAAGACGGATCAGTCATAACCTGGGCGTTGGATTCAAAACGTCATGCGGACTCAACGATGTTTGATATGAGGCAGCTAAATGTCCGCACCGCTCATTCGGGAAAGAACATTTGGTCTGTCATGCAGAGCAGCCATCTTCTTGCTACTGGAGGTGCAGACGGGGCTATTGTGCTGTATGATGGTGTTGATCACGCCGAAGCAGAGTCCATAGAGATCGAGCAAGAGCCCCTTCACGGCACAGAGGAAGGCGATATCATTCGTGCATACAAGTTTGTTGACCCAAACCACTTAGTTGCAACTACGGACTACGGCCGCATTATCTTGATCGAGCTCCACGAAACGGGAGGCTCAAAGCTACTAGAGTCGTCCAAGGCTATGGCAGGATTGCGCGGGTACTCCGTTATAGCCACTCTTCAAGGTACCGCCTTCATTGGTGGCACCGACGGGTCAGTGTCCGTCTGTGAAAGCGGAAACATCTCCCATTTCTATCAGTCGGCAAGCAGGGACAAGATCACGGGCTTATTCGCCTGTTCGAACGGCCCTGACGATGCATTTCTACTAGTTGTCAGTGTAAAGTCTTCATTTGCAATGCTGATTTCCTTCGGCTTAGGCGACGTTGGATCGGAGAAAAATCCCAAACTTGCAACATCCTTGCCATCCGGGTGTGTGCCAACAAGTTTCACGCGTCTTCGTTCGCGAGTTGGCACATTTGCCTTGATAGGAACTCGCAATGGGACAATAAGCATAGCAGCTCTTCAAGAGGGGGGTGCCGATGCGCCAGCCACATTTCAAGACACGGCGTCATCAGTCCACGGAAAAGACGCCATCGCAGCCATCGAGGTGGTAGAGCATGAGCAAAGCCACTTCGTCTTCACCACGGGCCGCGATGGAACCTTGGCGGTGCACAAGTTCTCGATGCTTGAGCATGACCGAATGGAACTAGTCTTATGCCACAAGCTGACACTTCCTCTGGGGCCCAACGTGGAGGGCTTCAGTGCCTGTGAGAAGAACAGTCTCATCGTGTGGGGTTTTCGCAGCAAGAGCTTTGTCGCCTACAGCCTCACTGACCAGCGAGATATTGTGACCGTCGACTGCGGAGGTGCTCATCGATCGTTTTCCTTTGACCTGCACGAAAACGGGAATGGAGGGACCCTCGTGTGGACAAAAGCCTCTAAGGTCTATCGGAAATCTCAGGTCGCGCCCCCGTACAGACTCCTTAACTGTGGCGGGCACGGCCGCGAAATCAAAGCCGTGGCAATCTCAAGCGAGCAAGTCATTGCAACAGGTGCTGAGGATACGAACATCAAGCTGTTCAGAGCGTTCTCAGAAGGCTTCAGGTGCATGCAAACATTGCGCAAACACATTACGGGCATCCAGCATCTACAATGGTCCTCCAGCGGCCGATATCTTTTCTCGAGCGGTGGATTCGAGGAGTTCTACGTGTGGCGCATCTCTTCCGGAATCCCATGCATGGATGTCGGAGTGGTCTGCAAATCTCAGCACCCCATGAGCCGCAAATCTGATCTCAGAATCATGGGTTTCGACGCCGCAAGCCCAGCCGGTAAGGAAAGCGAAGCCTTCAGGATCAGCATGGTGTACTCCGACTCCTCTCTCAAGATCTGGGAATACCAGCCATCGTCCCACGCCTGGCGCCTGCTCGCGCGCGCAGACTACCTGACATCCTGCATGACGCACGCCTTCCGCTTCAAGGACGCCCTCTTCACCACCGCGACTGACGGTCATCTCGTCCAATGGACCCAACACCACACAGACGATAGCCAAGCACTCGAATGGTCAAGCCGCCGGCAACTGCACCAAAGCGCCATCCACGCCAGCGCTACGATCGAAAACATTGACGACGGCTCTTCTCTGCTCGCCACAGCCGGCGACGACAATGCCATCGCACTCACTCGCATCGCCAACACCAGTGCAGACGGGGAGTCCGATTCGAATACGCTTCTCATACCTCGTGCTCACGCCGCTGCGATCACCGGCTTGGCCCTCATACCCGCGACCAACAGCGCTATCCACCCAAAATTAAATTACGAGATCGTCACCACAGGCTTAGACCAGCGCGTGAAGATCTGGCCTCTACGGATCGATCTTAGCAGGCCGGGGTGGGAGGGTATTCAAGTTGAGATGCCGAGGGTGAATAAGTGGACGGCGGTAGCCGATGTTTCTGGGCTGGAGGTGTGTCGACTTGAGGATGGAGGCCGTGGGGTGTTGGTGTGTGGGGTTGGGATGGAAATTTGGAGGCTGACAGGGGCGGCCTAAGGGAGAGCAACTTTCGAGATGGCAGCGAGAGAACCTGTGTCCGAATGGCCTCAAGATGCTGACGATGATTGGATCTTCCTAACTTGGATTCCACGATACAGGTTCTTGATCTCCGCCAGACCAGTACTTCCCAGCTTTTTCCATTTACGCTGCTGTCTCCAAGCCTCAAAGCATTCGAAAAGTGCTCTACAACTTCGCCTGCGTTGGCCATGGGGACCAAACCTGGACATCACCGAGTGCCCGATAATGAGCAGGAAAATATTGCGGCCTCAACACCTTCTTCACCACCTTTCCAGTCCCGCTCTTCGGCAGCTCTTTCTCAATCACTCTCAGGAGCGTTGGCAATTTGTAGCCGGCGAGACGGGACCTCAGATCCTCCCGCAACTTCCTAATCGTCAAATTCTCCATCGGTTCCCCAGATTGCTGGGCGTCCTTCACTACGAGCACGGCGCCAACTCGCTCGCCGAACTCGAGATCTGGGACTCCGACCACCATTACTTCGGCCACATAGGGTAAGCCGAGAACCTCCCTTTCGATATCTAATGCAGAGATCTTATATCCTCCAGACTTCAGAATGTCAATACTCGCGCGGCCCAAAATCCAGTAGTATCCGTTTTCTCTCCTTGCGATATCACCGGTCCGGAAGAAGCGATCGCTGGTGTAGGCTCTCGCTGTCGCATCTGCATCATTGAG
The DNA here is from genome assembly GCA_034509035.1 of Saxispiralis lemnorum. Lineage (NCBI taxonomy): Eukaryota > Fungi > Ascomycota > Dothideomycetes > Mycosphaerellales > Aeminiaceae > Saxispiralis > Saxispiralis lemnorum. The sequence goes on from JAWXCT010000123.1 coordinate 62,210, forward strand.
ATACTTACTGAACATCTCGCCAGCAGGTGAACGGACGCACACCTCGCCCTCGTTCGGGTGATACCTCCCATCCTCCCCTCGAAGCCGAACATCGACGCCTGGGAACAGATTTCCAACCGAGCCATCAGGCACCTTCTCGTCCCCAGGACGGACTTTAAAGATGGCCCCAAACTCCGTCGCGCCGTACCGCAGCAAAATCTTCTTCCCCAACATCCCCACCCAGAAATCCGCAATAGGCTTCGGCAGCGCCGACGTCCCACACAAACACGCCTTCAGCTTCCTCGCCCCCGCAACATACTCTCCCACATCCGACCTCCCTGCCAGCTCCTCCTCAAAGAACCGCTGCATTCGCATATAAATCGTCGGCACCCCGCTGAACACCGTCACGTCGCCGCGCCTCCAGCGCTCCCACGTCCACAGCGCGGAGAAGGAACCCGAGCGGAACTCGATCAGACAGCCGGCGATCAGGGCCGGGAAGAAGTTGATGCCGATGCCCGTCGCGTGGTGGACGGGGAGGAGGTGGAGGAAGGTGTCATGGGGCGTGAGGGCGTAGTGGTCGGCGACTGCTAGGGCGGTGTCGTGGGTGAAGGCGCGGCGCATGCAGGCGCCTTTAGGGGGCCCGGTGGTGCCGGAGGTGAACTGGGAGAGGGGGAGTAAGCGCAAGTTGGGAAATGTTGAGCAGGTTGATGGGGGCTCACGATCACGACGCCTGGTGCGTTCTCGTCCAGATACCCGTCTGAGGAAATTTTAATATCCTCTGCAAGCAACGCCGGGCTATCGCAGCTGGGAAGAATCGGCATAACGGCAAACCCGTCTCGTCCCTGCCCCTCACCCGTCAACGACGACGTCTCCTCCCCCTTACCCAGTAACCCCTCGGAACACAGCACCGCCACCGCCCCTGACTTCCGCACGAAATACCCCGCCTCCGCCGCCGGCACCGCAACGCTCAACGGCACTACCGCGGCCCCCAACGCCAGCACTGCGAGAACAGCAACCGCATACTCATACCCGCCCGGTGCGAGCACGGCAATGTAGACCTCGGCCTTGGCCTGCAGCGCTGCCTCCGTATCGGGGCTGAGGGAGGCGTGTAGGCGCTCTCGGAGGGTGAGGACGTCGGTCAGTAGTTGGAGGTGTGTGTGCGCTGTCTCGGCGTTGGCGTCGCGAATGCAGGTGCGTTGCGGGACTGCGTGGGCGTGGCGCAGGAGGCGGTTGAAGAGGGGGGAGGCAGGGAGGGCGTTCCGGGATGAAATGGTTGCGGATGATGTTGTCGGGGTATCCGCCGTTTTGGCCATGCTTTCAAGGCTGCTTAATACCCTCGTTCTGATCGCGATGGCTTTAGAGCACGAATTGGCTTAAAAGAACGATGAGTCGTCCCATTCGGCATTTCTGGCCATGGATTGGCTGGATATCATTGACGCAAACAGTCCTGACTAGTGGGTATTGAGAAGATCGGAGCTACGACAGGAAGCACCGGCGCCCTGTTGCAAACTTCTCGACGACGTCGCCTTCTCGCCTGCACTGCTGTGTCTTCTGGCAAAGCTCCGGAAATAACACAATATACATCCCCCGCATTTTCCCCACATGGGATGTCTGGGGAAGACCGACATCGGACCTCGGAGTCTCATACAGATTGATCAGAGTACATCATCCGAGCAAGGAGAGGCCGACTTCACTCTGGGATTACGGAGAGTCGCCGGACCGATCCTTGCATCGAAAAAAAGACGATCGGGTTGTGCAAGTACATCTTATCGGTGATACTAGAAACGACTTCACCAAACTCTCTTAGCTTTCTTCAATATATCAAGGCGTTGCGAGAATAGACAGTGGGAGCTGTCATTCCGAATCAAGCATGCCAGACTTCTCGGACAATCTCTCACCGGCTTTGCCAACAGGACCCTCTATTCTTTGTCAGGAACGCAGCAACTCAGACGTCCCGGAAGAAGAGCTCTCACGCCACCTTCTCTCACGCAATGACCTCCTCAACCGTCAGAAACGCATCCTCCCCGTCTTACAGGCTGATCCCCTCTTCGACAAGTCAACTCAACTCAATCTCTCGCGTCCGGATAGATATAGGCTTGGACTCGCCCGTGCAAAGAAGCTGCGCCGCTACCAGGACCAGTATGGCTGGAGCAGCGAGGACCAGAACATGGCCCAATACCTCTGTGACGACGTGAGTCCGTACATGGTGCATTTCGCCATGTTCATAACGACTGTGAGGGAGCAAGGAGATGAGGCGCAGAGGCGATACTGGATGCCCAGGATCGAAAGGATGGAGGTTATTGGAGCCTACGCCCAGTAAGCACGGTGCGCTGCGTCCCAAGAGCGTGTACTTGCTGATGTGAAGTCTTGTTTGCAGGACAGAGCTCGGACATGGGAGCAATGTACGACGGCTCGAATGCGAAGCAAAGTGGGACGCGAAGACCAAAGAGTTCGTCTTGCACAGTCCTACTCTCACCGCGAGCAAGTGGTGGAATGGCTCCTTAGGACGCACGGCGAACCACGCGATCGTGATGGCCCAGTTGCTTGTCCCGAAGGATGACTCTTGTCGCGATTACGCAAATCACGGCCCTCATGCTTTCATCGTCCAAATCAGGGATATGAAGACGCATCAACCGCTTGACGGGATCTTGGTCGGGGATCTAGGCCCTAAGGTTGGATACGCGAGTATGGACAACGCCTATGCTCTGTTCAAGCACCATAGGATACCTCATTCTGCCATGCTCTCCAACTATTCAAGAATCGATCCTGCCAACGGCCAGTATTCGAAACCCGCCAATCCTGCGGTGGTGTACGGGAGCCTGACTTACGTCCGGGCTCAGATCATCATGCACGCCCGGCTCGTTATGGCAAGAGCTGTGACTATAGCGGTGCGATATGCCTGCATCAGACGCCAATTTGCCGATCGGGATAGCGAAGATCGTTCGGCCCCCGAGATGGCGGTGATGGACTACCCAACGGTTCAGATTAGGATTCTGCCTCTTCTCGCGACGTCCTTTGCTTTGCACTATACGGGCGAGGCAATGCATCAGCTGTATGAGGAGACCCGAGCTGAGATTGACAAGGGCGACTTTAGCCGTTTAGCGGTCCTGCACGCCCAGTCGTCAGGCCTCAAGAGTCTGTGCACCGAGCTCGCAGCCAACAGCATTGAGACCTGCAGACGTGTCATGGGTGGTCATGGCTTCAGTGGCGCAAGCGGCTTCGTCCAGCTCAACAGCGACTATCTCTCCAAACCAACAGTCGAGGGAGACAACTGGATGATCACCCAACAGACGGCCAGCTACCTCATCAAACGAATGCAAGCCGCAGCAACCGCCCAAGGCCAACCTCAAGACGAAGTCGAAGCCGCCTGCCGCAACTATCTTCACGAAAGAACCTCCCACCACCCCAGCCAGCTCTCCATCTTGAACTCGGACGCCGACCTCGTGGAGGCCTTTCACCGTCGCTCCAAGCACCTTACCCACCGCGCCCACCTCGCCCGCAACGTTCAGCACCGCAGCTGGAACAGCCTCCTCCTCCAGCTTCGCAAAGTCTCCCACGCCGAATCCGAAGCCATCCTCGTCTCCAACTTCCATCGGGCCGTAAGCGAGCTCGCCTTCACCCTTTCGTCCACCTTACACGCCCACCTCGCGACCCTCTTCCGCCTCTTTGCCTTCCACACCATTGACGCCTTCGCGCGTGACTTCAGCAAAGCCGCCGCAGTGTCCGAGCACGACCTCGACGCCCTCCCTGACAAGATCCAAGAGTTGATGGCACAGGTACGGCCACACGCCGTCAAGCTGGTGGACGCGTGGAAGGTGCCAGACTTCCTGCTGGACAGTGCGTTGGGGCGGTATGATGGGAGGGTGTACGAGGACCTGTGGCATCGGGCGCATAGGCTGAATCCGCTGAATCGGGAGACATTCAATCCGGATTATCGAAGTGGAGAGATTGTTATGGGGGAGGGAGAGGGGGGAATTGAGAGGGTGAGGTGTAAGCTGTAAGTATGAGCTTGGATGGCTGGGGTGGGTTGGGTGACTGAGCTCGCCTGGCGATTCTCGACTCCCTATCTCGCTGTTGTAATCTCCAGGCGATGTCGAGCAGCAGCTCCTTTGGTTTGGACGTCGAGAAAGTGCAGATTGCGATCCGTACGGCTTGTTTTTTTCCAGATGCCTGCACACATCAGGCAGAGGCCAACGCATTCTCGAGTATGCGGAACAGCGAAGAGCTCACCGGCGTACTGCTAGATCCTTTCCCCCAGCCTTCGACTTGGGATGATGATGATCGGGGTAAGAGGGCCACGGTTCATGGGACCTCAAATGCATATAGCTTTTAAGAGAACGGCAGACTTTGTCTGAGTAAGGACTGAAGCAGAACGTTCACGCGAGCGCCGATGAAACCTTCATCCTCGCGATGGAAGTGGAGACATTACTGAATGGCATGAACGCAGCTCCTTCCCCTACGTCCGCATGCGATTCTTGACGATTTCGTGGCCCTGTTCCTTCTCAACGTCTCATTATCCATCATTCTGATTCTCCTTCTCATAAATCTCGTCCTTCCACCACCCCGTCAGGCCCTCACCGAGATCCAGAACATCATTTCGCGAAGAGATCTGCATTTCAAGTCCTCCATAAAGGTCCTACGCATGATTGCTCCGGCGAATGGTAGTGCAAAAACAAGCTCGACGTCGTTCACCATATTTCAGATGTTACTTGATGCCGATCAGCTCTGTGTTCGATATCTTACGGCAGCATCACGTGGTCCGGCAGACGACTTGCTCATGAGCGCCCGTATTTGGGCCCTTGAGCCGGAAGACTGGGAGCGAGCACAGCAGATAAACTTGCATCTTCGCCAGTAGGGCCTATAGCCTTCCATCAGCATTGATGACTCAGAAGCGCGATCATCTTTGACACTAGCGGAAATGCTGCAGAGGTTTTACCAGGGGTTTTCAGGGATGGCAGAGGCGCGAGGCAAAAGGTTTATTGTCTTTGCACATAAGAAGAATACTCTTTGCATCAAGTCGGGTGGTCGAGCGGATGTATGAGCGCCCTTCGTTCACCTATTGAGACTCAATAGCCCCTCCACGTACTTCCTCGCATCAACACCAATTCCGCCCGTCAGCGCCGCAGGGCCCCACCCCGCACCAGCAGCTCCGCTCTCCTCCTCTCGCCCACTCGAGGCGCCAAACCCCAGCGTCATCGAGCTGAACATTCCACTCATAGCTCGGGCTCCAGTCGAAGAAGCCGCTTTCGCAGACTGCGCCGGCGCATCGGAGGCCTTGCGCACTAAGAACGCGGTGCGATGCAGATCGGGCGAGGATGGAGAGTCGTCACCTCGGGCGTCGAGGCCGAATGGCGTGCCGGAGGCGCCAGTGGGTGTCAGAGAGCCTGTGTCTGGAGATTTGGTTTCGTCACCTTCGTCCCCGCGAGCTTCGGGGTCTCGGGGCGAGGGCGGGACTTTCATCCAAACGACCCACCAGCCACGACTGGTCTTGCTGGTGCGCTCGTATTCGCGTGGCTTGTTACGCACGCTGACGAGGGTATTGAGGACTTGCGTGTGAACGTTGAGGGCTTCGGTGCGAGTCCAGCAGGACTGCGGATCATTGGCTCCATTGCTGGACGTGAAGATGCCTTCCGCTGCCGACGTGCCAGGCTCGGGGATGTTGGGAATGCTGGTGTGGATTGTCAAAGGTCCGGGATCGTGGATGAGATCGTAAATAGGCGATGGAGGCTTGGGTGTTAATTTGCTCTTGCTGGACACACTTGTAGTATCGCTTTCCGCCTGTGGCGGCTGCGCGTTGTCAACGCGCTCCTGAACCCTGGCTGAGCTTGTGGAGGAAAGCAAAGGCTTGTAGATCGGCTCCAAGCTATGGTGAAGAGAGCGGTAGAATTTTACCAACTGCAAAGCTGGCGTGCGGTTCTCGAAGAAGAAGCAATACATGAATGGTCGGCGTACGTAGATCAGCACCCGCAGGCGTCTGAAGTTTGTCAATGCCACGTTCGTAGATAACGGGTCCGAGAAGTTCGGCGTTACCGCAGTCGAGCCTTGCGCAGGGCAGTATGTTGCAAGCTGTTTGGCGGTCATCTCTAGCTGCAGAGTGCGCAGAACGATGCGAGAGCCGGCATCGTCGTTCATGAAACTTCCGTCCGTGATGTCCGCGTCATCGGCCTCGCCAGTCTCTGGAATCTGATCGATGTCGCCAGTGAGTCCGATCAAAAACGTGCCTTTGCGCTCCAGTCTCTTTTGATTTGCTATTCTAAACTGCAAGCTCTCACCATCAGGCATGGGGTACACCTGCTTCAATGCAGGCCCGTGAACATCACGCCGAATGTCTCCCTTTGTTGAGCGTTGAGATCGACCGTCAGCGCTCGGCGCTCGAGAGCTGTTGTCTCGAGTGGTTGTGCTGGACGAAGCAGGTGGTTTGAGCTTCGCAGCAGGCTTGTTCAGAGTGCTCAGGCCTAGAGTCACGTACTTCATGTACTGGTCCGGAATGCCCCAAGTAGTGCTGGAATCATCATGCTCTGTCTGATGCTGTTGCTCTGATTCATCTGCAGATTGCGTTGCTTTTTCGAGAGAACGCTCAATGGTTGCATCAAAGGGGCGAGGCTTGAGGGCCAACGGGTCTTCGGTGGCTGTAGAACCATCCTCTTCCGGCCCCGCAGCGATCGCATTCACGGATGCTTGCTTCGACTTTGACGAACGGTTGCGTGGTGAAAGTCGCATTTGATCCGCGTCATTTGTTCCACTTTGTGAATTTTCTGGTGGATTGCGCCGTCGCCTCTTGCGCCGATCACGCAGAGGATTGTCGCGAACGCCGTAGGCTTGCTCGCCGAAGGTGTAGATTTGGCGCATCCAGAGCGACACACTGCGTAGAGACTTCTGATCTACAGCACCAGTGCCGCTGAATATAACTCCATCGGAGGCTGCAGGCTCGGTACCTCTGCCCATCCAAGGGAGTGTTTCGGCTCCTGACGTCGACTCTTTGCCATCATCAGGTGCAGGTTCACCAAACCTTGCTACCTGCATATCCACCAAGCCGTCTGTCCTCCGCGTAAAGTCTTCAAGCACTTCTCTTTCCCCGCTCCCCCATTCCTCTTCGCCTACGCCGAACCCAAGCTCGCCTCCACTCGCAAGCTTCAAGCTGCTGAAGATGTCTGCGGCCGGGTTGCCATGGAGCAACACATCCCAGCTCCTTGCGAACCTTGACCAAAACCGCTCGAGGGTATTGCAAAACTTCTCTCTCTTTAAGCGGACGAAAAGCTCGCTCAGCGATGGGCCATGGTGGAGGCTAAAGATGTTGTGCGCCTGCTTCAGCTGTTCAAGGAGAAGCGCCGAAGGACTGATCTCGCGTGCAGAGTATTCGATAGAGGGATTGATCTCTACCTTTTCCAAGCCTTTCTTGGAGCCTTCAGCAGTCGATTGCGGGACGGACGGCAATCGCGTCAGGTCGATGGACTGGATCATGTTACCATATTGTCACCCAAACATCTGGTGTCGACAGACGTACCGCGAGAATCCACCATCCCTCCTCGAGCTCTTGCAGCACGATCCGGCTCTTTTCCGTCTCAATCGAATCGACCGCTTGACCGTTCGAGAAGCTCCTGAATTATAATCTCAGCATCTGCTCTCGAGTCCACAAATGCTTGTGAAGTATCACTGCTCCTTTTACCGGCGCCACCTACATTGCGAAATCCACCATGCCTTGCGCCAGCCCAATCTGCCTCAGCCTCTCATTCTCCTCCTCCCGTGCCGCGTTTGCGCCATCGGCATCTTTGCGCGCTGTCTTTCTCGCCTTGACTCGCGCTTCATGTGCTGCTCGCGAGTAATGGAAGACAAGTTGCTGGTCGAAGGTCTCGTCGGTAGGACCGAGGGTGGGGTTATATATCGCAAGGAAGGAGAGGCGGGCAGGGACCAGTTGCGGGGTGTACCAGGACGGCTGGGCGCTCATGGTCGAGATAGAATGCAATGTGGTAGAGCACCAAACATCTTGTCAGCGGTGAGATGAAGTGATGCTCTTCAGACAGAGTCGAGAGCGTGGTGATGTGAAATCGATGCGGTCGTGTCTCCGAGCCCATGCATACCGTGCTGCAGGCACCCCAAGATCTCGCGTGATGCGGAAATCGGGCTTGACTCGCGTGAATTCCCAGCACCAGCCCGCTGGAGAGGTTCTCGGATGCCCGGAAATAGCTTGAAACCCTCAATCAATGCTTCAGAAGCACCTTCACGCTATCCAGATTCGGGAGAGAAGTATTGCGAGCCATTGTTATTGAAAAGAGTTTCGTCATGAAGTTGACGAAGAATCCCATGAGTGTGGCATTGCTCGCAATCGGAAGAAGGCCGACGTCTCCTGCTTGCGCTCTTGGCGTACTGAATAGGTTATGTTATGTGCGTGGAGTCTTTAGCGCCCACGTGCCAGTAATCGAGTTGTCTCTGACGAATCGAAGATGCACAGGGTATTTTGTGCACAGGCAGGGTACGATGCCTGTAAACCCAAGTCCATGTGCAAGCACCGCTGGTACCTAAGAAATGGCAGGCACTCCCGCAAGTCCCTTTAGCCTCCGCGCATCTCCACCAATGTGAGGCTCCTAATCAGTTACATGATCACTGTCATTTGACTGCATGCACCTGCTACAGGGCGAGCCGGAATGATTCTCGTCTGATCTCAAGGGGAACACAACAGTAATGCGACAAGATCGCAGGATTGATGCAGTATGCATTGAATTTGGGCGACGAGAGACTGCAACACTTCGAGGGACAGCCTCGAACAACAGATGAGCGCTCAATAGCCGACACAGTTGAGAAGATCGAGAGCAGGTAGTTGCCACTGATGAAGTCAGCAGTTATCCGTTACTACTCGCATTGCGATCTCGCTCAATGTTAGAACAAGAGAGGAAGTCCCTGGCAAGACTCACAATAATTGCAAGTACATATTGAAGACGATACCAGCGACCGGCGTACCCGAGCGTTGTAAATACAGATGAGAGAACTAGTGTATGCCCTGATAGCACGGTATACTTTTACCGTTGAGACGCCCAAGATGCTTTGATCTCATCTCCATTAGACGACTTCGGACTGGTTGCATGCCATGGCAGCAGCGTCATCATCGCTCTTTGCCTTGGGGAGAAGCGCCATCCGTATTTTCCGCGACCCGTGTTGTCCCAACTGTGGTAGTCCGCACATATATGTGCATTCACATGTCAGAGGTAGAGCTAGTGCTTCCGAAGGACTGCCAAGTGAGATGAAGCACCACATTGGTACGAGCGTCGCGACGTCTCGTTCGCTGACTGAGCTGACGATATGGTTGTGCTGGCGGCAGTAGGGCGCGCGTCTGATCATATGTAGAGACGGTTGTTCGTTAGCCAACGGCACCACTTTTCTGGGAACAAGACGTTTATGGACGGAGGTGAAGTGTTCGACCCTCTCTATGCTTTCACCGTGCTTCGGTTATCGCGACGGAAGAGCCACGTTCCGGGTCCAGACCTTACTTGGCGCCAAAATCTGGGGCAGCCTGGGTAGGCGAAGGTGGCTTTATGCAGCCCGACAAGACCACCAGCCTCATGTACAGGTACGCCTGCTTGCGCGGGGGATGACGGACGAACACGGGTGAAGTGGTGTCATGCCGAGCATGAAGGCGCACATCAAGCCGCACGCAAGTGCATCGCTGTCTGTAGAAAAAGGCACTTTGACTGTGTCGAGACGGGGAACGAGGTGCCGAGCGAGTGAATTTTATGCAGCCGCTCGGCTAGCACAACACGTGCGCGGCGCACCGTCGATGCCGTTCGGGATCGGATGTTTTCTAGAGCCCTTCTCCTCTGAACAAGACGTCTGTTGGCTGTCGGAGGTACTTTTATGCATTCAGCCCAGACGGCAACGGAGGTAAGATAGGAGTCCTCTAATACTACATTTCCTTTCGCCTCTCCCACCTCGTCCGCTCCTTACCACTTTCTTCTTCCCCTCGGCTCCCTTTTCTACTCCTTTTCTTTCCTTCTCTAGCCTCCTTCTCCGTTGCGACGACATTCACCGCGTTGCAACCCGCCACACTTCATCTGGCCCGCGACGTACCTCACCTCAGCGGCTGGGCCTAGTGCCCCGATCAACGTTCGAGATGGCGCTCGTTGGGAATATGGGTTTCGGCAACTATGACCGCACCGCAGAGCAAGCTGGCGCCGGGCCCCTCGCCGGCGGCACCGCATTCACGCGGAGAGCTAGTGCCACATCCCACGACCCGCGAGCCGAGGCGCATGCGCAAGAGGCGCAACGAAGGCAGGGCAGTGTCTCGGGCAGCCTTGAGAAGGATGGGCTTGAATATTCGCAAAGTCCTGAGACCAAGGGGGAATCCGACGAAGAGATGCAAGCACGCGCCGATACCGAAATTACCCACCTCGCCAGGAAGCTCACGCGCCAATCGACGATGCAAGATGTCTCTGGGAATCCCTTCGAGGCGGACGAGGACTCGCCCTTGAATCCCAACGGCAACAACTTTCGACCGCGCCAATGGGTGAAATCCATGATCAAGATGCAGGCGGAGGAGAACAAGAATCCCGGTCGTACGGCAGGCGTGGCTTTTCGCAACCTGCACGCGCACGGATATGGTGCAGGTGAGTCATTACACCTTTTCTTCATGAGCCTTCAATCTTCCTTTCAAACCTCCCTGGAAACCCTTGTGGTGGCCTAATCGCCTTGCCACCTAATGGCGCAGGCCTGTCACGTGTGCGTCACGTGATCGTGTTTCCAAGCCACGGCGTTCTTGTTGGTCGAACAATGTCAATACACATTCCGTCAGAGTTTCCTTCGAAGAATATGGCATTTTTCGATGCTCTTCCCCGGCAGGGTCAATCCACTGGGATTGCACACTAGGGGAACGTTCCGTTGCTTGAGATCTTTGTTGCCAGGCGGCTACCAAGTGTCCCTTATCCCTATTCCATTGACGAGCTAACGCGACGTTCACAACAGCGAGCGACTACCAAGCGGACACTTTGAACGTGATTTTGCGAGCACTGGGTTCTGTCAAGAAGCTCATCGGTATGGAGAAGCCGAGGAAAATTGACATCTTGCGCGACTTCGAGGGTGTTGTTCACAGTGGCGAGATGCTGGTCGTGCTTGGCCCTCCCGGTTCTGGCTGCTCTACTTTCTTGAAGACTCTGGCCGGCGAGACACACGGCTTTAATGTTGATGGTTATCTGAACTACCAGGGCATTCCGCCGGAGAAGATGCACAAGTACTTCCGTGGGGAGGCAATCTACACCGCCGAGGTCGACGTGCATTTTCCCATGCTGAGCGTTTCTGACACTCTTACCTTCGCCGCTCGCGCAAGAATCCCAAAGAACATCCCCGGCGGAATCGACAGGAATGTTTGGGCAGACCACTACCGGGACATGGCCATGGCTACATTCGGTATCAGTCACACCAAGAATACTCGTGTCGGAAACGAGTTCGTTCGTGGTGTTTCCGGTGGAGAGAGAAAGCGTGTCACGATCTCAGAAGCCTTCTTATCGGGCAGCCCGTTGCAGTGCTGGGACAACTCGACTCGTGGTCTTGACTCGGCAAACGCGATCGAGTTCTGCAAGACTCTTCGAAACAGTACCGATCTTGCGGGCTCCACGGCCGCCGTTGCTATCTATCAAGCACCGCAATCCGCCTACGACGTCTTCGACAAGGCTCTTGTGCTGTACCAGGGACGTCAAATCTTCTTCGGCTCCACCAAAGAAGCCAAGAGCTACTTCGTCAATATGGGCTTCCACTGCCCCGACCGCTCCACCGACGCTGACTTCCTGACATCCATGACTTCGCCGCAAGAGCGCCATCCCCGCGCTGGATTTGAAGGGAAAGTGCCTCGGACTCCTGACGAATTCGCCGCCCGATGGAAGTCCAGTCCAGAGCGTGCCGCCCTCATGGTAGAGCTGGACGACTACGACAAGCAATTTCCCTATGAAGGCGAGCAATATGACAAGTTTGTTGAGAGCCGGAAGGCACAGCAAGCCAAGGGTCAGCGGTTGAAGTCGCCGTACACGCTGTCGTACCAGCAACAGGTTGGACTTTGCCTGTGGCGAGGCTTTCAGCGTCTGAAGGGCGATCCGTCCTTGACCTTCACTCAGCTCTTTGGCAATATCGTCATGGCGTAAGATCTGAGTATACATCCCGCTGAACTGCTCTTGCTAACCGCTATGCAGCTTGATCATTGGCTCAATTTTCTTTGGGCAAAATGAAACGACCAACAGCTTCTTCCAACGCGGAGCGGTCTTGTTCTTCGCGGTGCTCATGAACGCCTTCGGCTCTGCTCTGGAGATTCTCACGCTCTACGCTCAGCGTCCAATCGTCGAGAAACACAATCGCTACGCCCTCTACCACCCATCCGCGGAAGCCTTCGCCTCCATGTTGACCGACATGCCTTACAAGATCGCGAACAGCATTCTTTTTAATATCGTGTTATACTGGCTCGCGCAGCTTCGCCCCACGGCTTCGGCATTCTTCTTCTTCTGGTTCATCAGGTAAGCTACCATCCTTCCCCTGCGAAGCTCCACCCCCCACACCCTCCAACCACTTCAGGCGCTCTACTTCTTGCTAACCAAACAGTCTGAGCACCACGCTCTGCATGAGCTCTTTGTTCAGATGCGTCGCAAGCTTTAGCCGCACGCTTTCTCAGGCCATGGCACCAGCAGCAATCCTGATTCTCGCCATTGTGACTTTGTAAGTGCTCATATTTGATTGGTGCGCTTTTGGGGGCACGCTGACTGTTTGATCCAGCACGGGATTCGCTATACCGACCACCTACATGTTGGGGTGGTGCCGGTGGATTAACTATCTTGACCCTGTCGCCTACGGCTTCGAGTCGCTCATGGTCAACGAGTTCCACGACAGGCAGTTCTCATGCCCCAGGGAATCCATCATTCCATCATACGGCAATCTTACTCAAAACCAGGCAGTCTGCGGTGCGGTGGGCGCAGAGCCGGGACAGGCGTATGTGGACGGCGACGCGTACATCAACACGGCGTTCGACTACTACTACTCCAATAAGTACCGCAACATCGGGATCATTTACGCTTTCTGGTTTGCCCTGACATGCGCATATCTCGCTGGAACAGAATTTATCAGCGCCAAAAAGTCGAAGGGTGAGATTTTGGTCTTTCGCAGGGGCCACATCCCGGCCGTGCTCAAGGAGAAGGTGGACGACGAAGAAACCTCGGACCAGCACGGGAACGGCGCGCCGCTCGCGAAGAAGGAGAGCTATGTGTCCGCCACCGACGTTATCCAGAAGCAAACAGCGATCTTCTCTTGGCGGAACGTGACTTACGACATCTCCATCAAAAAAGAACAACGTCGAATTCTGGACCACGTCGATGGCTGGGTGAAGCCGGGAAATCTGACGGCGCTAATGGGTGTTTCAGGAGCTGGCAAGACGACTCTCTTAGATGTGCTCGCAACACGCGTCACCATGGGTGTGATTACTGGTGACATCTGGGTCGACGGTCGGCAGCGCGATTCTTCATTCCAACGCAAGACCGGCTACGTACAGCAGCAGGACCTGCACTTGGAAACAACGACTGTCCGCGAGGCTCTCAACTTTAGTGCGCTCCTCCGACAGCCTGCCAAAACCCCTCGCAAGGAGAAGCTGGACTATGTGGAGGAAGTTATCAAGTTGCTGGACATGGAGGAATATGCTGGCGCCGTGGTCGGTGTTCCTGGCGAAGGTCTGAATGTCGAACAGGTAAGTGCTTTTCCCTACTTCAACTACTTGTTTCACGGGCTGACCCGCAACAGCGCAAGCGTCTCACTATTGGAGTCGAGTTGGCGGCGAAGCCAGATCTTTTGCTTTTCCTCGACGAGCCAACCTCCGGTCTCGACTCGCAAACCTCCTGGGCCATCTTGGATCTGCTTGAGAAGCTGAAGAACTCTGGTCAAGCCATCCTGTGCACCATCCATCAGCCTTCTGCCATGCTATTCCAGCGCTTCGATCGTCTTCTTTTCCTCGCCGCGGGTGGCAAGACCGTCTACTTTGGCGAAATCGGCGAGAACTCTCAAATCCTAACCAAATACTTTGAAGACAACGGCGCGCACAAGTGTCCTCCTCAAGCGAACCCTGCTGAATGGATGCTCGAGGTGATTGGAGCCGCTCCTGGCTCGCACACCGACATCGATTGGCACAAAACATGGCGGAACAGTCAAGAATACCAGGACACCCACCGTGAACTCGACCGTCTCGAAAATGAGCGCCCCAAGGAAGTCGGCCCTTCGTCCGATCCAAACGATAAGGCATCCTACCGAGAATTCGCTGCGCCTTTTTCGCAGCAGCTGCGCGAAACCGTGATTCGAGTTTTCCAGCAATACTGGCGTACTCCATCGTACATCTACGCGAAGGCAGCTTTGTGCATCCTATCCTCGCTGTTCATCGGTAAGCGCGATCTCTTTCCCCTCACTCATCTTCGCGCTGCCTTTCATGGCCTGCCGCATACAGTCGGATTGGTACTGACAAGTATAGGCTTCGTTTTCTTCAAATCTCCGCTCACGCAGCAAGGTCTGCAGAACCAGATGTTCTCCATCTTTCTGCTCTTCACCATCTTCGGCCAGCTCGTCCAGCAGATGATGCCTCACTTCGTCACGCAGCGCGCTCTTTATGAAGTCAGAGAGAGGCCCAGTAAGACTTACAGTTGGAAGGCATTCATGATTGGTTAGTCCCTCTCTCTCCTCTGACCGTCTTCCTCGCTCCTGCTGACCTCTCCGCTCAGCGAACATCGTCGTGGAGCTTCCCTGGCAGACACTGATGGCGGTGTTCATGTGGGCTTGCTACTACTACCCCGTCGGCCTCTATGCGAATGCAGTGCCCACCGACGCCGTCACCATTCGCGGCGCTCAGTTCTTTTTATTCGTCTGGGAATTTCTGTTGTTCACCTCCACGTTTTCCACGTTCATCATCGCTGGGATACCCGACGTTCGTTCTCCCCTCTTTTTCTTCAATGGAGCGATTGCTAACGTGCTGTAGGCTGAAACCGGCGGCAACATCGCAAACTTGATGTTCTCCCTGTGCTTGGTGTTCTGCGGTGTGATCCAAACGGCCAACGCCCTCCCCGGTTTCTGGATCTTTATGTACCGGATCTCACCCTTTACTTACCTCGTGGAGGGCATGTTATCCACGGGCATTGCCAATCAATCCGTCACTTGCTCTGACACGGAATACGTGAGGTTCGAGCCTCCGCAAGGCAGGACTTGCGGCGAGTATGTGGCTCCGCTCATCTCCCAGAGCTCTGGCTACCTTCGGGACCCTCAGGCGACCTCTGACTGCGAATATTGCACGTACGGGGACAGCGACTTCTTTCTCTCACAGATCGGTTCCAGCTATTCAAACGTGTGGAGAGACTTCGGACTGTTGTGGGCGTACATTTGTTTCAACATAGTGGGTGCGGTTGTTATCTACTGGCTGGCGCGCATGCCGAAGACCAAGGGGGGTTCAAAGGAGCAGAGCGCAAAGGAGGCGAAGGCCGACGCAGCGTCCACGAAGGACGAGAAGGCTTCCACATGAGCTTTCTGGCGCGGCATCTGCTTCTTTGAGCGTATGCTCTTGATTTGGGCGTTGTGTTTCTCTGGGCTGTCCAGATCTCGGGAGAAGTCATGGAATAGAGAGATTTGGGAACTGCACAGGTTTACCTCGTGGGGCACCACGGTCGTGCACACTTGGTATGGATTAGGACGTTGCGGCTGGGGACATACTATGGTCTGAATAATTCAAAAGGAGGCTTTCCACCTGGACGCGATTCTGCACTCACTGGGGTCTATCACTCGGTCGTAGGTTTACTCTTGGCGTGTAGTCGGGAGGCGCCTCCCGTCCGCTGGTCTCAGCTCACTTCACGTCCTTCCCTGGCGCACGAGCATTCCAGGCGCGTACAGGACACCTCGGTTTCCATCTCTCACACCGGCGGTCCCATCGTCCCTCTTCAACTTGGCGCGTTGCTCTGATTCTTGCTGGTGTGGCGAGCAGCTCCCCTTGGTACCCGGCGAGATACGGTAAATAACACTTGCCGCTCCGTTAGGGCAGCAGCTCAGTCGAGCACATCGAGCACGGTGGGCTAGGGTCATCACTCACTGAATGAAAGTCTCATCGCGGCCAAACGAGCGGTGGGGTCCTCGAGTACGAATACTTTAGGTAGCGGACTGCTGAACCACTGGTCCACGCTCTTCACAATCTCTCACTCAGTGCGCCGTAGATTGCGTTGCGTATCGCTGCATGAGTCGAAGCGTTCTTACTGATGGCAGAGCATGACAAAGGGAGCAACCGCATCTCTTGCAGTACAGACATCTCCAGCACCAGTGGAAGTAGGCTTAGGACCAAGAACGGTCTGCGAGCCAACTGACCAGTTCTCAAATGGCGCTGAAGACCAATCGAGTGGCTGACTTACTCCATGGACGCCCTATCAGCCTCAGGTCTCCGGGGCGCCAAGAATCACCGGGGACCCATTTAGAGTCAGCCCGGAAGCTCTCCGACATTAGTTTCAATTTACAAGCCCCTCGGTGAATTTGGGTAATTCCCATTGCTTGCTGCCTCGACGAAATGTTGTGCTATAGCAGAAACTATCTCTCTGCTGACTGGAGAGGTCTCAAGTAATTGCTGAAGAACAAGCTCGCACATGCCGGGTGATGAGGGCGTTGTCGCTCCACACGCCCTGGAGAGACATATGCCGCGACGACAGTGAAAACTATGAGACTTTCGGAGTCTCGAACGACGGCAAGAGGCAACGAATGTTTGTCAGACTTTGGCAGGCCCCTTCTCTCATTGTTCTGAGAAAGGAACTACAATGTAGCACCCTGAGGGTATGTTTGATCCTCGAAAGACCAAACGAGACAAGCAGTTGTTCAGACGTCGTGCACAGGATCCAATACTTCAGGGGCCTGTGAGGAGCTTCACAGGAGCTTTCTCTTTCGTCAGGCCTATCGGCCTACCCTGCATTAGCACCTCCGTTTTCTTTGCCTCCGAGACACATGTCAAAAGCTTGGGCCAATATTGGCCTGCTCGACCGCGGACGCATGAAGCGTTGAGGAACTCCACGGCTCGCTCTTCAGCGATCATCTTGGCTGAGACCGGCGGGAATCATCTTTTTGGAGTCTTCTCAAGCAAAGGGCTCTTTCTCCCACATCGCGGACCGCTTCAGGCCAGCTTCACCACTGTATACCGGAGCGAGACAACACAGACTATAGAATGCGAGCTGCAAAGTCGGCTTTTTCAGGTTCTGTGGTCATGCAGCAGAAGAACCGTTGGGCTCTACTTGAGGGTCTTCAGTCTCAACAGAAGCGGCAAGCTCCATTCAATCGGCAGCAATTTGGTCATTCCTGGCTGCAGGCATTGGCTAGGTTTCACTGCTCAACCTGGCGAAAAAGTAATCCCAAACGTACAGAGACCGTGGAGCCAAGAAGGAGGGCGCCGAGGCGACGACCGCCATGAACAAGCAGACGAAAGAATGGTCGCAAGGGGATCACAAGAGAGCAAGACCAAACCTAGAAGTCGCCTGCGGGGGCAGGCGCTGATTGCGGCGAAAAAACTGGCGTGGAGTCTGGCACGGAGGCCGACGTAGGCGGAGGCAGTGGCGAAGACCCCACCGCGGCTATTCAAGAGTTCTCCCCAGAGGAGTCGTCGGGATCAGTGTGGAGACCCTCAAGCGATCAGTGAATGGGGCGTGATAGGGATCTGAGACATGCACAGGAGTTGCCGACGAAGACAAACACCTCTCAACACTGGGGGATTGAATGGGGCTGGCAGAGCGCACGCTGTTCCACCTAGTCATTTGCAAAGGTGCTGAGGAAGTACACTAGCTGGCCACGAAGGCTTTTCTCAACGCTTGTTATCAGCAGGAATTTGATTTTTTTGCTCGACTAAACGAAAAAAATTGGACCTTCGGTGAAATGGTGGACGTAGTCAGACATGTGCATCCTCCATATGCTTGAGAAGAACTCATGGCCGCTTTAACACACTGCGGAGAGCAGAGGAGCTGCTTGGCCATTCGCCATGCAAACACTCGAATGAACCTCCGCGGGAAGAGACGATGCGAGCTCAGGCCCAGCAACATCCCGAGAGAGACTCATGACCGCCTCTCCCCAATCATAAAGAGCGGCGAAGGCGCCGAGATCCGCACTGCACAAATACCAAGGGGAAGTTCTATGGGAGGACCAGAGGAGTTTACAAGACGAGAGCGCTCTGGCGACACCTGGTAAGAACCATAGACAGTGGTTCGTAACCGCTAATTCTCCTGGTATCGGAAACTGGTAGAGCTGCTAGGACGTAGTCTGTGAGTACATGCAACGAATTTTTCTAACGCAGACACATTGTATAAAGCAAGACCATTCAAGAAAGTTGCGGCAGTCTCCCAAAAATGTAGATTTAAGTGGTGGTGCCAAGGCATTAGCTGCATTCGGTTCGCTGTTCCAAAGATGCTCGAGAGGTACTACACTCGGCAAAGTGATGTTGTTCCAGTGCCTATTGTTTAAAGGACTGTGGTTGCCTTATTCATCTTCACGTCAGAGACACGAGTCCCACCAGATGCCCATCGACTCCCCTTTCACAACTCCCTTGCGGCCAAACGATCACACAGGATGATTTCTTTCACTTTCATGAGTCTGCCTTTCATGTTTGTCACAGCATGATAACAAACATCATAGCTTCTCGAGGGCCCGTCGTTCACGCGAGTCAGGTCAGCCTCGCATCGGATGTGAGCTGCGCCCTCGGAGCCGCAAACAATCATCACTTTCACTTCCCCTCACTCTCACTCTCACTCTCAAACTCGCAATCATACTCACTCCACCTCTCACGCTCGCCATCTGCTCGCCCAATCTCTTGGCCTGCGCCCGCCATTCCCTCCGGTTTCCTACATACCCCGACCGCAGCCACCCCAAACAACCGTGCTTCACACCTTGACCAACACCCTTCCTTCGTCGGCTGCCTAGTGCAGCTCTTAATCAGAATCTTCCACCACCCAACAAATATCCCTATAGTCGCGGACAAGATGGCAGCAATGGACAACATGGACATTGACATGGATCTGGACGAGGACCTCGACCCCGAGATCCAGCGGTTGAGGGCGGAAGCAGATGCGATTAACAAGGTACGCGTGCGCCTCACGACCGGGATGAAGCGCAGAGGTGCTGATCAAGACTGCTCAGCGCGCTGAAGATGCCAAAGCCGGCGAAATGAACGGGATCGAGGAGGCGGCTGAAGAGGGGGAGGTCGACCCGAATGCACCTGCGCCATGCAAGGTCCACGTCCGCGGCCTTGACGAGCTCAACACGGATCAGATCAAAGCTTGGGTGGAAGAATGGGGCGCTTGGGACTCGTTCGAGAAGGTGCAATGGGTCAACGATACCTCTGCGAACTTGGTCTACGACAACGAGGATGCGGCTACACATGCACTTCGCGCTCTTTCTGCCGAAGAGACTGTTGCGCCGGAGGAACCGAGAGCAGCTCGTGCGGTGTCTTTCGAACCACGCGCGCAATTAGTAGCACGACAGGCGCTTCAAGGGGATGTGAAGGTTCGGAATGCGAAGGACCACAGCAGATACTACCTCTACCACCCTGAGTGGGAGCCAGAGCAGCGGCACAAGCGGAAGAGGGTATACGACGATGTCAATCGCAACAAGTATAGAAGGAGGGACTACGAAGACGACCGGTACCAAAGGCGTGGGTCAAGAGGTGCGACTTTCCATGAGGACATGTATGGAGAGGACAGCGCGCCATCGGGCCCGAGTCGGAGGCCAAGCGATCCTTCAAGTCACACTCATCGTCGACGCAGAATGACTTACGACAGCGGCGACGTTTTTGCGAAGGGGCAGAATGAGCGTCTGCGCAATCGCAGCGTCTCCCCAGGCCGCGATGGAGACGGCAAGTACGGCTTCTCCGACGAGCAACCTCAGCGGCAAACCGCGCGACCGCGAGCTGCGACACCCCCAAGAGACCGCGTGAATCGCTACGATCGAGGAGGCCGCCATGCCGAAGCGAAAGAGCTCTTCCCTGAGAGGAAAGGCACATCCGCACTCGACGCCGGCTACACTAACGGCTCTGGATCTCAACCATACCCCCCTTCCTCTTCGAGCAAAGAGCTCTTCCCGGACAAAACTAACAGCCCTAACCACCGGCGCAAAGACGCGCGGGATCTGCGTCTCCGACAGGTAACAGACGCGATCGGTCAGTATACCCTCAATGGCTCAGACGAGCATAGTACTTACAGCAACTCAGACCGACCTACCGACAATCGGAGTGGAGGGCAGGACAGCTTGAGGAAGAAAGGAGACCTCTTCGCGCGTGTCGAGAACGGCGGTGGTGCCAAGAGAGATCTGTTCTCTCGCGTAAGCGGCGCTGGGCCACAAGCCGAGTCCTCTTATGGCCGTCTTAACGCTAGTAGCCCCGATGATGCGGGCATGAGCATCAAGGGAACATCTCGCGAGCCGCCGCAGGCTCCAGTGAGTGAGTTCAGCTTCCTCGGAGCCGGTACCAGGGATACCAACGGCGATGGCGCTGGCTTCCGAATCAAGGGCGCGAGCGCAGGTGCTGCCGACTCGGAGTATAATTTCCTGGGCGCTGGTGCGCGGCCTGAGCGCGACAGCAGGAGCGTGGCCAAGGAGCTTTTCCCGGGGAGATCGGAGGGCGCGGACGGGGGGGGAAGGGATCTATTTGCGAACGGTGTGCGGGGGGGCGGGAGCACTCGGCGGAGGAGAGCGGAGGACTTGTTTTGAGGAGATGGGGAACAGGAAGGACATCGGTGCTGGGAGCGACGAGTAGGTTCTCAGCCATTTGCCACAAGGTGTGCACCCTTGCGACGTTCCAAGAGCGCCTCACCTCACTTAACATACGGAAGAGGCGGTAGAAATGTGGACTCTTGTTGGCAGTAATTTACTCCACGATCACGAAAAGAATAATACCTCTTATTTCATCCCATTGTCATTATATCCAGTTTCAAGCAGAACGAGTGGCCCTCCATCGCAATCCACTGAGCCTCGTCAATTCAGTTCCCCCCTCTCCCACTTCCCAGCATCGAAAAACCCCGCCTTCACCTCATTCTCCGCAAATACCATCCCTTCCATTCCGCGCACCGCCCTCAGCGCCCCCAATTCACTCACAAACTTGACAAACACCTCATGATCCCCCCCATCCTCCTTCTGGTTGACGAAAACCCTCTCGACGTTCCCGTAATCCCGCCCCATCTCCTCCCCAACCTCCTGCAGCAGATTGTTCTCCTCAATCTCGCGCTTGACGTCCATGCCCGCCAGCATGCCCTGCAACCGCACGACAGAACTGAGCTGCTCCTCCTCGCCGCCCCCCTCGCCACTCGCCGCCGTCTCGCCGTTGTCCAGCTTCTGCCGCTTCTTGCCGCCGACTATCTTGCCCATGTTCTTGGGCGCGGCCCAGCCCCCGCCAGCAGCGTCGGGGAGCTTCTTGCGCTTCTCGGCTTTGCCAACGAGCGCGGTCGTGATGCCCTCGTTCTGGGCGCCTAGGCCTTTGCCCTTCTCCCAGCCGTACTTTTTCATTAGACGTTCGGCGAAGCCCTTTTGGCCGGGGCGGTTGGAGCGCGGTTGGTCTGAGGGCTGGACGTCGTTGGTTGGGCTGGCGTCGTGCGGTTGTGACGTCGTTGGTCGAGGCGACTCTACATCGTAGCGAACTGGGGCGCGAGAGATTTGGCCTGGGGCTTCTTCGGATGGCTGGGTCGAGAATTGCTCTGTAAGCGGAACAGACGGTGGCGTAGCAGTTGTCGGTGCGACGATACTGGCAGGGGCTGGGGGGGATTGACCGTGAGTCGATCGGTCCTGTAGCTTCGCTTTGAAAGCGGCGATCTTTGCCTGCGCTTCTGCCCGCTTTGCATCGATTATCATTGCGCTTTTCTGGGAAGGAGCAGGAGGCGGGGACGGTGGTGTGACCGCAATAGGATTTAGCGTGGGAGGAGTATCCGCCATCTGAACGTCTTCGCCACGATCCATGCCGCTCATGCGCAAACGACGCATGTATGCATCTTCTCCAGTCGCGTCTTCAGGGACCGCGGCGGGAGCAAACGAAGGCGGAGCTGCGCGTTGACGGTTCAGCGTGCTTTGGTATGGCTGGTAGTAGGGGTCCTCATCGTCGGCCACGGGCGCAGGTGGTGCAGTGTCGTTGTCGAAGCTGGGTGGCACAAAGCTAAGGCTAGGCGGTGGTGCAAACATTTCTAAGAGATCGAGGTCAGCTTCAAGTGCACTGGCGGAGGAGGGTGCGCACGTACTGTTCGCCGGCCTCGCTGCTGGCTTCTCTTCCCCGTCACTGAGCTCGGAATGGCTCTTCTCCAATCTCTTCGCCTCCTTGATCTGGTGGTAGTATAGACGTGCTTTCCAATCCCTGACCTCGCGAAATTGCTCTTCAGATCCCTTGTAATCGGCGTAGTTGTTGGGCATCGTAGGGTCGTAGATGTCATCCCAGTCCCACGTACGAGTCTGTTCATGCTTTTTCTTCTTCTTGTTCTTCCTGCCACCGCGATCTTGCCTCGGACGACCCTGATAGTAATACTCGTCGTCCTCATCGCCGACCCAGTCCTCAAAGTTGCTCTTCTGGGTCCTGAATGATTGCTGCGGAATGCTGCCCGGATCCTGCTTGTCTGGAGAGCTGGCGGTGGCAGTCGCGGTGCTTGAAGAGAGCTTATGCACCGACGATGAGGATGGCGGTTTAGGCTTATTCGTCTTCTGCATCTGTGGTCGCCTGATGGGCTGGAACTTGAGAGAGGCTTGCAGGGTCAAGTGAGCTTCACTGCTCTCGCAGGTTCGATATCAAGGCATTGCGACGGTACCATCTTTCTTCTTTTGCACCTCTTCTTCCTCGGCCTTCTTCACGTCGTATTTGACGGGCGCGCTCGAGATAGTGGCCCCCGCAGCGCTTGTCTTGTCCCCACCGAGCAGGTCGGCATATAGGGACAGGCTGGGGTTCTTGGGCGGATCTGACATGTTGGTGGTAGAAACGTGGAATGTCGATAGCGGACAGGTCGACGAGAAATATTGCGGCTTTCGCTGAAGTAGTTGTGCGTCTGTCGCATGCGCGTGCGATGAGCGAGAGAAGGAAACAACATACGCACGTGAAGCTCGAGGACTGGACGAGATCAGCTTGAAGGCTGAATCCGCTTGGCTGCGGGATCGCGGGCTTTAGCGGATGGCGCCGCTCCCCTAGATCAGTGAGATATATCAATGCAACCACCTCACCTGTTTAGATCGCAACTATGGACGAATTCTCCCAGCTGCTAAGAGTTATGGAGCTGCTCAAATGTGCGCTCGAGACATGGGAAATGTGGTAATCCTAGAACATCTTTTCAATCCGAAGTCATGGCCCTCTTCTCCTGACCACGTAGATGAATGAAACGTTAGGGAGAGGTGCTACACCAATCTCAAGGTGATTTCCCGGCCGAGACACCCCGGAGTGAGTAAAACGAGCCTGCCTAGTAAGCTTTTCTGAAAATTCCTATGGCATCTTTCTCTTAGTCGCAAAGGGGGGTAGAGCCGCTAGGACACGCACTGTGCAAATAATCAGGGAGGGCCCCAGTAGAGACAGAGCGAGGGTTGCAATGTCGGTGAATCTCAAAGCCCATTCTCGCTCGCCTATACGCATTGCATATCACAGTAAAAGTGAGGACGATCGTTTGCAGAGACCAGCTCCAATTGAAGGTTAATCTATCTACCCATGAATAAACATTACACTTCTCGTCTCTAGAGCAAAACGCCTTGTCGCAAGCGGCCGTTAAATCCAGTCCCAACAGCCCCATCAAGCGCTATTGCCTTTGCCGTCCCACCTTGCTTCAGCTCCAACACCACGCTCCCGCTCTCGACAGTGCCCTTCCATCTGCCTGTCTAACGCCTCAGTCGGGCTGCTCAAAGCCCCGTGAATGATCATATTCTCCATAGAATTGGAGTGGATCTTCATCTCGTCCACGTTCTCCGTGGTCCGCTCCAACCACATGTCAACGAAGACAGCCCGGTCAGTTTCGTGCTGTGCAAGCGTGTTCAGGCACTTGTGCACTTCTGTATCATTGAAGACCATGAACTTGAGTGGCGACGGGTAGGATCGCCGCGCGAGCGTGTACCGTCTCCCCAGACACTCACGATGGCGCAGATGGGCGTTCCGCCAGTTTTCGGTTGGTGACATGGGGTTCCGAAGACGTGCCCGCAGCCTGCTATGAAAGGCGTCTTTCACTGAGTTTTCAGGCCTCGCAGAGCTGCACAGCTCGTCGCTGCTATCGTCATCATCGTACCAACTTTGACAGATATGAATGAGCGGGCGGAGGTCAGAGTCCGAAGAATCCGAATCGAAGTCGGAGTTCCAGTACCGGGTCTGAAGGTACTGGCAGACACCGTCTTCGTCTTTGTCACTGGACGACGCACTTGAAGAGCGGCGCCGATCAATCTGGGAGCAGGACGAGTATCTTGGACGGAGGGGCGAATGCGATGGTGAGCTAGAGTGAGATATTGGCGGCGAGTTCGTAGGCGGATTGGCCACTGCGGAGGCGGTGCAGACCGGGGAAGAGGTGGGCGATATGGGCGAGCATGTCATCGAGAATTGTATGCTGTTATTCGCTGTCGATGTTGAGGCTGACGTCGGCAATGCCGGCGTGCTGAATCGCGGAGAGCCCGGGTCATACTGGTGGTGCCTGTCGTGTTCCTTGTTCTTGCAGGCCGCGTAAGCAGGTTCCATCGTAAATAGACTCGAGGATGCCCGCATCTCAGTTGTGATAATGATGGGAGATCCGATGGAAGCGCTTGGAGAGTTGGAATGGCAGCTTTCGTCGTCTGCTTCATACCCGTCGTCTCCTTCCACCTGGAGGTGTTGTTCTTGGTGCTGTGTCTCCTGTATTCCAATGGCGGTGTTGCGACTCGGGTTGCGGATGACTCCATTACGGCTGTCTTCGTTCTCATCGTTGTGTTTGTTGTACGGTCCGCTGGTGGCGTTTCGCCGCTGCAAATGCTCCGTGAGACGACTTGACGGAGGAGGAAGAGGAAATGCCGGGGGGAGCGTAGTGGGAGCGGATGGGGTGTGCGGCGTGTGGGCAAAATCCAAAGAACACGTATAGGGGACAACCGAGCGGCTAATGAGTGGGCCAGTGAACTTGCTGTCTTTGCGGTGCTGGTGGCTGCCGCTCTGGTGATCGGTCATGATTGCAGATTTTGCTGTTCTTTGCCCGAGGTGGATGTTGAAAGGGAAAGGCTTGTATTGCTTTTGGGTTTACAGGGACAGATGAAAATGTGTGTCGGAGAATGTATTGTGAGGCCGGCCTCGAAAGAGAAGCGACAGAACGAGAGCGACGAATGACTTATATCTTGGACAACGTCCTCGCAGAAAAGCGGCCAATCTCATACTGGTCTTGCTTCAGCTCTACGGCGAGACATTGCCAACCGATGATACATGTCTCACTCCTATTTTGCCCATCCAAGCACATTCGTGTCCCGAAACAACGCCACGCTAATAAACGACTCGGAGACATGCGTCGTCGTTGCCCTTCATTTTCATCTCAACCCGACTTTTGATCCATGCCTTGCGTCAACTCGTTCTGAGTCTCGGAAACGGGGACGGTCATGGGGAGCACGGGCAACAAGGCCCTTGCGCTCTGTCTTGCAGACTGAGCCAACAGAGCATCCATGATGACCAAAGACGCCATTGACTCAACGATTGGAACTGCGCGAGGAATGACACAGGGGTCATGGCGGCCCTTTGCTTCAAGAACGCCTTCCGTCTCATCGTAAGTGGTCGTGTTCTGGGCCTGTCCGATTGTCGCAGGAGGCTTGAAAGCGACAGTGAAGTAGACATGAGCACCATTCGTGATGCCTCCCTGGATGCCTCCGCTGTTGTTTGTCTTCGTTGTGAGTCTAGGTCGGGGCCAAGCAGGTCCCTCAGAGGATTGTGAAGGCTGGGGCGCTTTGACAAAAGGATCGTTGTGAACCGAGCCCGGAACATTGCAGCCGCCGAAACCAGATCCAATTTCGAACCCCTTCGTCGCTGGTATGCTCAGCATGGCGTGCGCCAAGATGGCTTCGAGCTTGTCAAAACAAGGCTCTCCCAGACCGCTGGGGCAGTTGCGGATCACACAGGTGACGGTGCCCCCTATGCTGTCGTGGCGATCACGGTACTCCCCTATGAGGTCGCTCATGCGCTTGGAGGCTCCTTCGTCGGGGCATCGCACGGGCAAGTGAGAGTCGACCTTCTCTCTTGAAATCTTGTCGATCAGCTCGAGGAACTCCGGATTTGTCGAAGGGGTCGGGTGCTCTTTCGTAGCCGGAAACAAATGCTCCGGCCCGACAGAGTTCGTGTACGCCACAATCTCGACGCCGTGAGCGACCCTCAGGTATTTCTCCGCAATCGCACCCGCTGCAACGCGCCCAATGGTCTCCCTCGCGCTGCTCCTTCCGCCCCCACTGCTAGCCTTCACACCATACTTCTCCAAGTATGTCCAATCCGCATGACTTGGCCGCGGGAAGTTGTTGATATTTGCTCCGCCTCCGCCATAGTCTTTTGGCCTCTGGTCCTCATTCATGACCCGTAATGCTACCGGCGAGCCCAGCGTGACGCCAAACTCAGTCCCGCTTTGTATCTCGACTCGATCTTTTTCATCTCGCGGGGTCGTGAGCGCTGACTGGCCCGGTCGCCGGCGAGTCATTTGAGGCTGGATGTCATCATTGTCGAGCTGAAGGCCAGGCGGGACGCCGTCGACAATGCAGCCAACGCTTTTACCGTGCGACTCGCCGTAGGTCGTGACGCGGAAGTGCTCGCCGAAAGTAGACATCCTCGAGGTTATGCGGACGAGGATTCACGCTGCTGGTGGCTGGGCAAGGTGGTGTAAAGATTCAATGGCAGCACATCACGACCGCCCCTAAGCAACTTTTTTGGCGGAGTCCCGATGTCGGATCGCGCGCCAAGCAAACAGTGACTTCACGTCACCTCCTCCAATAGCAGCAGTAGGGACGAGTCTCGTTGTCTGCTGCCTTGCTGGATGATATCACCGGCGGGGAATAAGATCTGCTGCAAATGGTGTTCCTGCACGAGTACGGCGAATGCAGCGACTCGAGGATCAAGCGTGTCAAGATGTTCACACATAGTACACCAATCCATCTTATCTCTTCAGATTGCCTCTCTCCTCAAGACCCTCAACCCCCTTCCCCCAAGCCCCCGCCTTGCGGCCCCATCTCATCATCCCCCAGGCATGCGTCCAACTAAACTTCGGCGGCGGCTCGCTAGCCGTGCGAAATGGGCTTGCGCCGTGCCTGAACATCTCTTCGCCTGCCTTGGCATCCACGCCTGCATCTCCGTCTGGCTCAGCACCAGATGCCCGGTGCTGCGACCTCGCAGATCCACCCACTTGATCTTGTCCCTTAGCTGCTCTCTCCCACCTTCTCGCCTCCACTGGCAACGGCCGATGCCATTCTTCAGGAGAGCCTTTCCTGGCCCACCACTTTGCACCGCACATTTCCCACAGTCGGCTTTGCGCGCGCTTGTAGGCGAAGCGCTCGTCTTCGCCCGTAAATGCGGATGCTTCGCTGAAGTTCGGTGCACGTGAAGTGAGTGAGAAAGCTGGCGGTTCAGATCTCGGTAGCGACGCATCCGGCACGCCGAAGGAACGAGCGAAAGGGCTGCTGCTATTTTGTCGACGATTCGGAGGATCGTCTTCTAGCGAATCGGGCGCAAGGATACCAGCGAGACGACAGTGTGTGTAGTCCGGCTCGGGCTGGAGCTGTGGCTGAGACTCGGTGTAAGATGGATTTGAACTCAGAATGTTGGGGCGGAAAGGCGCGGTGGCATCTTGGTAGGCTTCAGCGAAAGTTTCGCTGGACATGGTGTCTGCTTCGGCACTGTTTTGTAGTCTGCCAGATGCGTTTTCGGCTGGGAAGAAGATAGAGTCGGGATCGGCTGCGACGTTTACCATGGCGAGTTTGCAGCGGCATTCGTAGAGCGCGTCTAGAAGTGTGATGAGTCGGCGAGCCTCGTTCTTCATTAACCAGGTTAGGGCAGGGACATTGCGGAGGATGAGCGTGTGGTAGGTCGACGCAAGAGAGATGTAGTCGGCTGGACCGTAGGCGGTCTGGCAAAGCTCTGCGAAGGTCCAGTCTGTGATCCCGTCGTGAGTGCGTGGGATGGAGATAGCCCGTCCGTAGACATGGAGCGAACTCGGAACAAATTGGTCCGGAGACACAGCTGCCTGCCTCAGTACCTTCTGATACGTCTCCGCATCCCCCTCCTGTGAGGAAGCAACCTCGTAATACTTGGGCAGACTCGCGCTCTCCATCGGAGGCTCGGGTTGCTCATCTTGACCGGTGGACTTCTGCTCTTCGGGCAAAGGCCACCCTGCCATGCCAGCACTGTGCTGGAAGTCTTCGTGACCGTCGGTCCGCCATTTCTCCTCATCTAGATCCCGAACCGAGGCTGAAATCCCACTCTCCAGCCTTCGGTAGTCCCTGCCGCCTTCCATTTCCCAGACCTCGCATCTCGTCTTCAAAACGTCCAGGAACATAGCAAACTCGTTTCGAGGCGCTCCCATGCCAGAGTTAGTAGATGATCCTTTGAAGCCCAGCCGCCATCCCCAGCCCATTTTCGAAGGTGGAGGCGTAAATTCAACACCCGAAGCTTTAGCCAGCTCTTCGGGTATACGGTTCGAAGTCGCTACCAGGACACCTCCGAGCTGGAAGAAAGCTGTGAACAAGTTGGTAAGCAGCTTGCTAGCCGCGCGATCAGGTAGCTGGAATTCGTCGAAGAAGATAACTGGCGTCGTCTGGATCATCTCTCTCGCCAGTCTCAACAACGAATAATCGTCGTCGGCGTGAGATGTTCGACGCAGGGCTTCCAGCTTCGCGAACGTCTCGAGCATAAAAGTATTGAAATGCCATCGCCGCTTTTTCTGCGTAGGTAAGCAGTCGGCAAATAGGTCGACTAGCAAAGACTTTCCTGTCCCTACTTCGCCGTGGAGAAGGAGTCCTTTTGGGGAGTCTAGTTGCATTGCGGCATCCTGAGAGGTTAATCTCCGAGTCAAGGCGAGAGTATCACCCTTCTCTTCACCTCCAAACAAAGTTCTCCAGGAGTTACGACGGGTTGGTGTTCCATACTCGCCGGCAATAGGCCGGCTGTTGTTGACCGCGCGTGAGATCTGGTCGAGTCGATGGGCGTATTCTATCTCGGGCTCGTAGTCTTTCAAGCGTTCGTACAGCTTTTGCAAGTGAAGCGCGAGCCGTAATTGGCCTTGATCTGGAGCGAGAGTCCTAGAGGCAACAAGGGCTCGGTACTTGACCAATGGGTTGGTGATGGCCACGCCTGTCGCTACTTTTGAGGCTGACATTAGGAGTCTTTAATTATTATATACTCATGCGTTTCTGAAGATGGCCAACGTAAGACCCGTGAGGTTGTGGTCAAAACGACCAATATATTTGTCGCAGCAAGTAGGCCCGAGGATGAAAGACAGCAGTGCAGACAGGCCAATGAGGTCATGAGTTTGCGCAGGCAACTTAAAGCCGTCGGTGCGAGAGTCCAAACAACCAAACACTGGCAGAGCTCGAGGAAATCGCCGTGGCGCTACACTGTTAATATCAGTGCGCAGAAAGCTGATATGATCGATTTTCCTGATACCTCGGCCTCGTCACTGGCGTTTCTGAAGCACTGTGAGAGCCCGTAGCAAGAGTTGCGGGGAGAACTAATGGCCGCCTTGCCACCTCTCCGTCATGCAAAGGGTGATGGAGAAGCGGGGGCATACGCTGAACCAATACTCCAAAGATTTTTTCACGGAGATGAGACTACAATCTCTCCTTAGCGCTCTCAGGAATGGACATTTGAATGGTACTGCTAGGACATATGCTGCAACTCGAAACTGTTCTCAAGATGCTAGAGACATCTACCACGAGCCTGCAAGCATTCCCGAAGTTTAACCGAGTCCCCACATCTTGCAGTCATCCCACGCGAAAACACGCGCACTTGACAAGCGTAGAAGAGCAATAATAAGATGTATGGTCAGGCTACGTTCAATTGATAAGACAAGAATACACAGGTCAGCACCACCACCAAACGCCGTGCTCGCAACAGTGCCGCCCAAACCCCTTAAATGCCGACCCCATAACGCATTGTTGGTATCTCTGATGCCTGTGCAAGGACCAAGAAAGATAAATGGACCAGACGTAGGTTCTTTCCTCCCCACCGGCCAAGCTAAACCCATTTTCGCCCCGGGTCCAGCCTCTCTCGCTCCAGCTCTTCGAGCCTCTTCATCTCCCTCCCTTCTTCTTGCAGCTTCGCCACCGCACCCTTGATGGTCTCGAAGGTGAGCATGGTCGTCATGGCGGCCGGAATCGCGCGGATCATGTTGGTGCCCATGCCGTTGTAGAAGGCGCGCCAGCCTTCTTCTTGCAAGATACTACGGCACGTTTTGATAACGCCTTGATATCTCTGGCTGTAGATCATGCCGTCAGTTGTGCCTACCCGTTTGGAGGTGGCGATGTTCTGACTGTGCGGTGAGCCGGAGATGCCGTTGTGGTTGTGTTCCGGGTGGTGACGCTGTTGCGTCTGCAGTCTGGTGCGGAGGACTTCATGTGGGTAGGTGGCTGAGGTGGCGCAGACTTTGGACAGGATCGTTGCGGAGAGGATGCCGGCGATGTTGGACCAGGGTCGGCCGTGTTCGGCGGGCGCTTCGCCCATGGCTGTGCCGGTGAAGCGTTGCTTGAAGTATTCGTAGAGAGGAAACTGGATGGCGACATGCGTGAGTCCAAGGAGCGCCGGGGCAAGTCCGGAGTAGAAGGCCCCGATGCCTTCAGCCCTGTACATCTTGCGAGCGGCGTCCAAGGTGTTGTCGTAGTGCCATGGAGTACGAGCGCCGTCGGAAGCGGAACGAGAGACTTGAGACATCAGTCGAGTCTTGATTACCCAGATTGGGTTTGTGGCGAGTGTGCTGCAGCCTCCAGCGGTGAGAGCGCCGTAAATGCGTGGCATCCAGGCGTCGCGATCGTGGGTGCTATAGTGGTCGTAGAACCATTCCTTGCTACTGTCATATACCGCCATATAGACGGCCCACGTAGGCAAATAACCCAAAAGCATGGGACCTAGACCACGGTACATGCCTCGAAACCCATCCTCTCGAATAATCGTTCGAGCAGTCCCAAAAAGCCCCCGATACACTGCCTTCGCTTTGGTTCCCTCGGCTCCCAAATTTCTCTTAGAGAACGAGCCCTGGGCTTGTAGCTTTGTCTTGATCACATCCAACGGACAAGTCACTATCCCACTCGCCATGCCTGCCATTGCTCCACCAAAAGAATTGACGGACGGTCCGGAGAAGGTGGTGCTCCACGCCGCAATCTTAGGGAATGGTGTATGTCGTTGTAGGGTCTGTTGCGCCTGAAGGGCAAGCGATGCATCTTTAGGCGGGCCATTGTCGCGTGGGTCGGGGTCGCGAGTGGACATTGTCTGCATGGCCTAGAGGAGAGGCTATCGAGATCGGTCGTCTTCCGACAGCATGCTCGGTAGGGTTGATGCCGATTGTGTCGTCGCCGGAGGCAGGTGGTCCCCTCTCGCTCGAACGTTGTTCGACCTTCCTTCCGTCCTCTTTGGGCCGTACTCAATGGCAACTGCCTCCTCTGCGCGGCCCCGCAGGACCGGCTCGCAGGGCACGAAGAGTCCTACGCCATTCGTAGCCCTCGGCGGTAGCTATAAGCGCTCGTGCGTGGCAAAGACGGTCAATACTCGCGAAAATATGGGTCGCTGTTCAATAATGGTGCGATCGGCCGGTCGAAAGCAAGGAAAGGCGGTAGGTGGTGATTGCCCGAACGCACGAAGCACGAGCGGCACGAGCGAACTTGGTGAAAGCTCATCAGCGAGCGAGCTTGTGAAGTGGGGAACACCCGAAGCCGGCGCACGATAACGCCAAGCCCAATCGCCCGGCTCTTCCCGTCGTCTTCGACTTTCCGAGCTTGCAGGAGGCGGATGACCGCGTCCAAAGGCCACGACTGACCAGCCCAAGGACAATCGATCCCGCAAACCGATCTCCCCTCAATACACCTTCAACATGTCGCAGCCTTCGCTGGCAAACTTCATCATGAAGCGCCCCTGGTTGAACAGGTGGATGCAACCGATCTCCCGGTGGTACTTTGACAGCGCTGGGTACCGGAAGCTGGGGTTGAGGTACGGACGGACCGACTACGTGAAAAAGGATTGTGCAGAAGGGAGAACCGGGCGCTGACGCTGTATGGACATAACAGGTCTGACGACCTGATTCCCGAAGAGAACGAGACGGTGCAGCTTGCGCTGAGGCGCCTGAGCCCGAAGGAAGCATACGACCGCGTCTACCGCATGAGGAGAGCATTCCAGGTACTTTTACAATCATGGAAGAGGCGCAAGTATGAGGGAAAGCGCTAACAGGCTGCCAAAGTGTTCCTTGACCCATCAGCTTCTCCCGAAGCACGAATGGACGACTCGCGAAACCGTACGTCCCAGAACCGACATGAAGGTTTGACCTTTCATAAACAAGCTAATGATGCGCTTTCGCAGGACCATCCTTACCTGTCGGATATCATCACAGAGATCGAGAAGGAGCACTCGGAGAGGGAGGACCTGGAGTCCATGGTCATTCAAAAGCCTAAGGTTCCCAGCAAGTAGAGGCAAGCTTGAAGTGGCAGGATGTGGAATTGGGAATTGGGAGCGGCGCGCATGCTATGTATATATCACAGGCTCGGACATGGTGCGTTTGATCGCGATAGAAATCAAGTCGTGTACCATACTCAAAAGGACCCATGCGCTTTCTTTACCCTTCATGGGTGCAATATGCGCGGAGAAAAGAGACGGCAGGCCACCGCAGCTCGCTCAACATCATTCTTGTCTCCTGAAGTCTTGCGGCATTGAAGCTTGCGTCAATGGTGTTCCTGGATGTTGCGCTCGCCGACACGTGATGCGATTTTGGCGTAAGCCCGTCCTCGATGTTGTCATTGGTCAACGACCGCTGCTCAGGGCTGCCCTTGCGGCGACCTCAGGAGGCCGCCGCTACAAGGTCTTGCGGTCCATGTCTTGCAAGGTGAACGACAACTGTGCCTCAAACCCTCAGCCTTGAAAACCGAGGAGGAAATATACAAGCACGGAACGTCAATCGACTGTCTAAGTCGTGGAATGCGCCGCTTCCTTTCCCTTCGCCAATTTATCAACCCTGGCAGCTCGCTCTTGACCTCCGGACCTAACAAGTGCTTCGCAGTCCTCAGTCCCATCTCAACTGTTACTCGAGATGATTCTGCGCCGCTCAACTCGCTCGCAAGCGTCCCTCAGAGTGGAGCAAGGCACAACCAGTGAACACCGGACGGAGACCGCTGCCTCATCCAAGAAGCGTAGTCGAGCCAGCAAAGCCACTGCGAAAGCCGCTCAAGATGATGAGGACAGTTCCAAGGCCGCCATGCCCCCTCCAGGGGCCCCAAACAAACGACGTAAAATGACGAACGATGAAGCAAAGCCGCCGCCAATCACGCCCACGCCGTCTGCTATCGGCCTGATGACCAGCCACAACGATGCAACCTACAGTACTGGAGACATAGACGATGCCACTCCGCCGCCGCCGAACAGGCCATTCAACCCCCATCACACCAACGCCAACTTGGTCACTCCAGGTGGAACTGAAGTGCAGCCAGCCTACAGCAACTTCGAAGACGCCTCACCTTCGAAGCCCACCCCAGCGACAGCATCAGACTCCCTGCTTAGCGTAGCCTCAGCCCACATCGTCCGAGTGGCGCCAAAACTCAAATCAGTAGTCGAGCAGAACCACTGCCGCATCTTCTCCTCCGAAGGCCTAGCAGAGACCATCGACCCTTTCCGCTCCCTTGCCTCAGGCATCATGGCCCAGCAAGTTTCAGGAGCTGCAGCGAAAAGTATCAAGAACAAGTTCGTCGCCCTCTTCCCACCCGAAAGCTGCCCGACAGGCTTCCCAGCGCCCGGCCTGGTAGCAGCAACCCCCCTGCCACGCTTGAGAGAAGCCGGCCTCTCCCAGCGAAAAGCCGAGTACATCCAGGGTCTGGCGGAGAAATTCCACGACCGCGGACTCACGGTCGAGATGCTCATGTCCGGGTCAGACGAAGAGGTCATGGAGCGGCTCGTCGCCGTGCGCGGGCTCGGGCGCTGGAGCGTCGAGATGTTCATGTGCTTTGCGCTGAAGCGCATGGACGTCTTCTCCACAGGGGATTTGGGCGTGCAGAGGGGGATGGCGGCTTTCGCGGGGCGAGATGTGGCGAAGTTGAAAGCCAAGGGGGGGAAATGGAAGTATATGAAGGAGCAGGAGATGGTGGATATGGCGGAGCCGTTTCGCCCGTATCGAAGTTTGTTTATGTGGTTGATGTGGCGGGTGGAGAATACGGATGTGGAAGCGATTCAAGGCGCATAGATGGGAACAGCTTGTTGGGGGTTAGTTCGATTGTTCTCTTTCCTTCCAGTCAGGGTCTTCCGCCCTTTCCCCCCTGTGACAATTCATTCTCATGCGTCCGCCCACTTCTACTGATATCACTCTTCCAAACCCCTCAGCCTTCATCGCTTGCTTCTCGACTACGTGGAGATGGCATCTCCGAGGTACAACAGAGACGCTCTCTGTGTCGATTAGACACGCTGGGTGAAACGCCCCTTGCAACGGACATCATCAATCCAGATAAGCCCACGAAGACAATTGCCTGTCAACCCGTCCTAGCTCGACACCGCGTACTGCCTCGCCGTTGCGCTTGGCAATCTGAATGTGAATGCGAGACCTCACCACATGGCACGCCGGGATCTGCCCTCCCTTCCTGCAAGAGTGAAATTACCTGTAAAAACGAATCAATCAGAATCCAAGTCAACGTCGTTTCCAACAATCCCTGCACCACAAGCACTCTACATGGAACTCCGCCACAAACAACCCCCGGCCTTCGAGCCCAGGAAGCGCGACTGCTACTGGCGCCTGCGGCGAACCCCTTCACGAAAGATGTGCTCGAGCAAATGCTGCACAAAGCCGGCTACTTCATCCTCACGACGATGAAGGAATACGCACAAGTCCCTCGACCTGCAAGCCGGGCGCCTCTGCCACGACCAATGCAAGAAGGCAGAACTGCTGAAGTTCGCGCGCGATCGCCGCCTCGTCGGTCCGTCAGAGGACCTCCAGCGCGAAGGCCTCGAGATCCTGCTTGTGCGCGAGGACGAGAATCCCACTTTTCTCCCGGTTCCTCGATCTGCCGGCCGAGCTGCGCAAACTGGTGATGCAGCATCATTTCGCGCCGTTCGCCAGGCAGTCTATCCAGAGTCCGGCCTCGCCGCCCATCGCGTGGGCCTGTCAGGCCGTGAGGAAGATGATCCTCTCCACTTTCTACTACGAGTGTCAAATCACCGTCAAGCTTCAGAGCATCGGGTTGGCAAGCGGGCAAGTGCAGTTCCAGTTCGAGACTGACTCGCAGATCTTTCTCACCAGCCGCGCCCCCCACGCGTTCAAGTCGATGCGGCGCGTGCAGATCCTGATCACCGAGAAGCCCGGGAAAAGGTCCAAAGCCGACGAGGTCAAGTTTACGGCGGAGTCTGAGCTGTGCTACGGGCCTCCCTCGTTTCGCAATGCGGTGGAGCCTGCGGATGAAGCTGATCTGGGTGTTGCGAAGACGATCGAGCTGAGGATTGATCACGTGTTGAGCGGCATCTCGGCGGAGCAGGCTGTGTTTGCAGGAGTTCTTTTCGATGCGGAGGGCTGCTGAGGTCGGGTTCGCGTAAGTATCCTATTGCCTTGGTCTTGAATTTGTTTAGAGCGGACAGGTTGGGCAGGTAGGAGCTGCAGTACAGGTAGCTCGGCGGCGTGCAGCGGCCCACGCTTGTCCGGGCTCGGGCTTCGGCCTCGAACAACGTTTCCGTTGCTAATAAGGAGTATCCGCCCTTTTCTTTGGCTGACACTTCCAGCTGCGAACACTGCACGGCTACGTCTGGCACCCTTCCTCAACGATGGCGCGCTTCCTATCCCGGTCCCCGTTTCCGCATCTGTAGATTCTTGGGGGAATGGCTTCTGATGGCCGATCGCTCCGCAATTGCTTCTCAATTACTTCGATCATCCTTTATGCAGTCTTTCGAGCGATGACGTGCCCAGCACGCACACCGTCTTCCTTTTCAACAAACAGATAGTGATTCAAGAATGAGACTACTGTCGTTGCCCTGCAGGAAGTCATGAACGTTCTCCTACAACATTCCACTAAACGGTTTTGACGATTGGAAAAGTGGCGACGTGCACGCGATAGAAAGAATGCAAGACTACACTGGTGCTTACATTTGGCCCCCTGGATGTGCGCTCATCCTGTATGGAAGCGGGAGGCACGAATCGCCACGAGGGCCGGGATGCCTTAGCTGCTGGAACTTGATTTGAGATGTAGCATGGCCAGTGTCGAAGACTTGAAGGCGTGTATGGCTACATCGCTTGAAAGATGTTGTAGTTTTTTGATGTTGATGTTGTTTGATGTTGTTGTCGCTGCCAGAGCAGCGGCCTCTGGCAGACCAATGGGAGCGTGATGAGCTGCAATAAATGTCATGGAAGACTGCTGCCGTTGAAATAGTAGGGTACCGCGACCTTCGAGGTACCCTTGGCCGGAAAGTTCTGACGAGCCCTTAGCAAAGATATGTGAGCACGCCGCTCGACGAAGCAAGCCTTGCTGACCCTCGCGATTCTTAGGAGCATATTCTCATGCTTTATGGCGAATAACAATAAGGTACTGATGTCGTCGAGCTCGCAGTGGCAACGTGAATTTTTCTTACGTTGCCACGCTGGTCCCTCAGGACCCGTCTGGTGTTACCGGAGTGTCATGAAGGAGTCCGGCTCTGAACGTCTTCCTATCCACGGGAGCGGCGGAGCTGTTCTGCGGGACTGGTAGAAGCTTATCAATTGTTTCTCGTCGTCAGGGTCCGGAGGAAGTTGCCTTTGTTGTTCACCGTGGCCGTGGATGTAGTTGTCACCGTTATTGAGCGTATGGTGAATGCTCCCGACCAGCCGGTGGCGCTCGCGCCGTGGGATCCAGACCGGGGAGGGACGCTCACATGCCACAGTCGCGGCGGCGGCAGTTGTCACAGAGCACATGTGCAGGCTTCGCCAGCTTGGAATCCAATGCCACAGAAAGCGGAGTCACATGATCGGCGCATTCAGAAGACAGGCATGTTTCGAAAAGCACGCGGACTCTCAGACCCAACAACCTTCTTCTCATCACACCTTTCCAAACACCAACGGAAAGTGGGGCTCCGGTACTTTTTTACACTTCACACCCGTATGCATGTCAAGCGTTCAGGTGCGGGCGGGGCCAGATCTGGCATAAGTGAGCGTTTGCTGCCGGCGTAGTGCGTTCGGGGTGGCAAGCGTGAGGTGGCGCCGATGGTGGTGGCGGGTGAGATGTGGAAGCATTCGCGACATGCCGTGTTTCGAGACGACGACGAGGTGGACGCAAAGGTCGACGAGAAGTGTTCATCACGACTCACACCAGCGCTGACCCGAGGCTACCTCCTATTCTTTTTTACGAACTCCCGGAGAAATGAAGAGGGGGGCATGTGAAATTTGTCGCACGCACAACAGTCGAGATTGGCGGCTGCAGGGGGCGTGCGGTCTTGGAATAGGGTACAAGCGTTACAGCCGCCTCGAGCCTCTTGCGGCCTGTGCGTGTGCTTGGCGGGGTTTTATCAAAATGAACGATGGATGATCCTCATGGATCGGTTGTGTGTGTGTCTGCACAGCTATTGTCTCATCAGACAGGCCGAAGTGAATCAAAAGTGAATCAACAACAGCGTCAATGGTCCACGAAGAGCCGCTTGCGACGGCTCGACAGCCGTCGACGAACCCCCCGCACTGATGCGTGACCCCGCGCGGAAGTCGGTGGTGGGTGAAAATGTGCGGATAGTGGACGATGCACCACTCGCCACCGGGCCAACCAGGACTTGGCCGGCAAGCGG
This sequence comes from Saxispiralis lemnorum, assembly GCA_034509035.1. Taxonomy (NCBI): domain Eukaryota; kingdom Fungi; phylum Ascomycota; class Dothideomycetes; order Mycosphaerellales; family Aeminiaceae; genus Saxispiralis; species Saxispiralis lemnorum. The sequence goes on from JAWXCT010000123.1 coordinate 100,071, forward strand.
CGATACAACCAGAGCCACCGAGCTGCGGGAGGGAAAACAGTTGAGCGGAAGGCTCGTGGAGGAGGGGCCGCGCAGCCAATGGGCGCGTCCGCTCGCCGGCTCCAGTGTCAGAGGAGCGGGTTTAGCGGGAAAGCTCAGGCCGCGCAAGCTTCGCCCAACTCCCCCTTGGCCGCCCCCATGGCTTCCTCCTTCTCCTGCACCTCCGCCTACTCTTCTTCTTCCTCCTCCACCCCGTCATCAACCATCGATTTCCTCCATCGGCCAGTCTGTGCCTCTTCACGTTCGCGCTTTCCCTCGCTGAGTGCTTCGTGACCACGACGGGCCTGTAGTATCACCACCAGTGCCGCCGCTTTGATTCTCGCCTTTCGTTCAACTACGAACTCGATCCATTTGCCTGGCCACCCATTACCTTAATACCGCCACCGAAGTTCTGACTGCAGCAGCATTACCCTTGCCAAGGTGAGTCCGCCCCGACACGCGTCGTGCGGCCGCTGCACGCCCATCGTGGCCACCGAGCACAGCCATCCAGACGACACTGCCCACCATCAACACTGCGGATGCCTCCATCCCCGCGATCGTCGTCCATCCACTTTCATCCACTGACTTGGCTGGTCACAGTTATCCGCCACCCAAAACCCCGCTTCAATGGCCTTTGCAAAGTACATCGTGCCCGCCGCGGCCGCCATCTCCCGTGCCGCCGCTCAGAGTACGTGTCCAGAAAGGCTGGGAACGACATATACCTTTGGAGCAGCCACTGACCCCCCCCCCACTAGGCTGTAGCGTTTCGGCCACCACCACCATCCAGAACCAGGGCGATGCCTCTGGCCTGTCATCCTGCTCGACCTTCTCCGGCAGCATTGCAATCGCGACCGACACCTCCAACTCCATCGCACTTGACGGCATCCAGAGGTTAGAAGGCAGCCTCGTGCTGAGGAACGCGTCCGACATCACCTCCCTGTCGGCCGACAGCCTGGAGCGCATCGACGAGGACTTCACCTTGATGGACGTGCAGACCTTGACAAACCTTAACTTCCCCGAGCTCAGCCGCGTCTCCCGTGTCCAATGGGCTGGTCTGCCCGAGCTGTCCGGCCTCTCCTTCACTGAGGGTCTGCAAGAGGTGGAGACGCTGGACATCCAGAACACTGCCCTGAACACCCTCGACGGTATCAACCTGCAGCAGGTCGATACGCTCCTGGTCGTCAACAACCCATCCCTTCAGGACATTACTATGCAGCTTGGCATGGTTAGCAGCCTGGTGCGTTTCCAGGCCAATGGGCGTGAGGTGTCGGTCAGCTTCCCCAACCTGCAGTGGGCCTACAACATGACTATAATGAACGTCACCAACCTCGACATCCCCTCGCTCGAGACCACCAACTCCTCTCTCCAATTCTACAGCAACTTCTTCGAGTCCCTTTCCGCGCCTAACCTCACTGAGGTCGGCGGTGGTCTGACTTTCGTTGGGAACGCCAACCTGGACAACATCACTATGCCCCAGCTTGTGGACGTTGGTGGCGGTCTGACCATCGCCAACAACACTGCTCTCGAGGAGGTTTCGGGCTTCGGTTCGCTCGAGCACGTCGGTGGTGCTATTGACATGACCGGCAACCTCACGAGGTAAGATGAATCTTTTTGGGAGTAAAGGTCTGAACCGCAATTCTAACAATTGAACAGCATCAAGTTCCCTGCGCTCGACCAGGTCGAGGGTGCCCTGAACATTGAGTCCACCGAGGACATCACCGAGGACTGCGACAACTTCGAGAGCATGGCAGGGCCCAACGACGTCATCCAGGGCGATTTCAACTGCGAGGGCACCGTCGACGACCCACAGAACAGGGACAACAACGGCGGCTCCAGCTCTAGCAGCGGCTCTGGCTCCAACTCGTCTGAGGGCGCCGCCAACCCCGTTTACATCTCGGGCGCCACCGGTCTCCTCGGTGTCGTCGCCGCCATCTTCGGCATGCTCTAAGTGATGGTCGAGTGCAGCCTAATGGACAATGCTTGCACGGATCTTCTGGGGGTTTCTTCTCATCAGCTTTGAAAGGGCCAGTGGCGTGGTGGGATGGGGGAGAGGCGTTAGAAATCCGTTGCGGCTACCCGTCTTGTCTCAGCGCGCCGGAGTGTCTTCGTTTGATGCACATCATCACCGCGCATCGCATAGATTAATTGTAGCCGTCGTTTCTAGCAGCCCGGGCGCACACCAGCATGTTTGATTAAGCTGAGGTCGATTGTTCGTTTTTCCATTCACTCCTTTCCCATCCATTCCTTCTTTCCAGGTTGGTTGACATCCGCGTCTCTAAGCAGTACGGAACGTCAGCCAGCAGTACGCCGTAACAATGTGCGCTTGTAGGCGCCCTTGCGTGCGCATGCAAGTCACGCTCGACTCAGCAGACAATAAAGGCCGTGCATTGCAAGCAGCCCCAGATCTGTGGGATCAACCCGCATTTTTTCGCGACCTGAGCGGCCTTCAAGAGGTGCGTTCGTGTGCGTTGTCTGTTTTATAGTATTGAGTGGCTTGCAAGGCAAGGTCGCGTTCACGGGGCGGTGGTGGTGTTCCTGCCTTGCTGCTGTACACATGCATGTGCAGCACAATCAGGAGGGACACTTTCACATGCTCTTTTCACTACGCTTTTGCACTCTCGCGCGAGGCAATGTCGCCGAGTATCTAAGCTGCTCGTACCTTGTGTATCTTCTGTACAAGTGCTGGTACCTCTGTACAAAACGACCTCCATATGTACACAAGTAGCCCAGCGAGCGAGACGACTTCCCACCGGCCGGCCGATCCTTTGGGCTTCAAGACGACGTGGCTGGCACGGCTTGTTTGTGTTTGGCCGAGGCGTGCTGCATGACGAGCCCAGAGTTCATCGATTGCTTCATAGCCTCAAGGAGGAATCTTTCCTCACCGCCCCTTAGTCAACCTCGCCGTGTCTGACATGCTTCCCCCATGGCGTCCTGAATTACCTATCGACCTTCAACGCGCCCCTAGCAACGACCTGGCACTCTTTGTTCCTCATGAACTTTATCGTCGGCGTTAAAAGGCTGTCCGTACCTTCAAGATCGACTTGAAAGGTTTCACAAGGTCAAAGAACAGCTTGACCTGGCATCAAGGCAACCTCGAACGCATCGCCAAGACATGAAGTCGCTCGCTTCGAGCACAAGTGCGCAAGTGGATGCCCTGCTGAGCGCGTGCGCATCTGTTTGTGTGCATCCTTCCACAAACTACCGGCCATGCGTTCACTGAACACATCATCCTTCATACCTGCACTGCATCCGTTGCACGGATCCCCCTAGCCCACAGCCAAAACCCACCCTTCTACACCCCCCAGACGGGCCCAGCGACTCCGCATGCGGCCTATGTGCTCTTGCTGCATCGAACCATGGTCGACCAGCCCTCTGACAGCAGAGCAGGAGAAAACTGACACCTGCAGTGCGCGCGCGATCGGTAGCGCCTCCCCAGGAAAATCGATTGGATTCTTCTCCCTTCCCCCCACCCTCCTTCTTCTCAACGCGTCGACCTTCGCGGAAGGCGTGTCGACCGTGCTGTGCTACGTATCGCGCATGCTCGGCCTCGGCGGGAGATTGCGTTAGCCCCGGAATGGAGGTCGTTGCTCTGTCGCCTCTCGGTGAGTGACAGGTCAGGCGGGAGAAACAGCCCGATTCTCGTCACGGACCTCGCGAGGGATTGCTTGGGGAGAAACGTCGACTGTTGGGGCTGCGTGCATGCTCGAGCACGTGTGGCATTTCTACGTCTTTTTGGCTGGCCAACAGGTCCCCTTTTCGTTCATGCCCAAACGTTGGCCTGCAGTCATCTACTGCAAAAACAGGAAGGGATCCGGATGTGTTGAATCTCGGGGCCGCCACCCTGGACCGCAATGCATCGTATCGGAGCGAACGGGCGCCTTCCCTTTTTCTCGCCATTCGACCCAAACGAACGTGGTTGGAACAAAGGAATGGCGGAAATGCCGTCACGCTGGAGGCTGCTTGTCTGCTGCATCGGCTTCGCTCCGCCCGCTCCAGCCTAAGCGAGACGATGCGTTTCTTTTCGGCGCGTTGACGGGTGCTTGCACGATCGAGGACGCGTCTGGACGACATTTTGAATACCAAAGTGACCGGGCCCCTTTGGACGCGCTGATGTGGTCTTCCTGAGCTTTCTAGAAGGGTGTGTGATCTACGTCGAAGGACTTGTGCTGCTCGGGGCCAATTAGACGATCCTCTTACCCGATGCGAGCTGCGGTGAGCCCTCAAGCGCATGCACCGGCAGATGTCTACCGCCCCGCGTGCACAACGCTCGCATATGACCTGTTTGACAGCGGTTCGAGAACCATCAGTCCTCCTCTCCACATCCTCACACGGCTCGCGGCAACGCTCCCGGCGCGTCGCCAGGGACACATATCTGCCGGCCTGCCTACGTGCTCAAGCAGCCCCAGCGAGACTCGCCCACTCAAACGCTCACTTTGGATTGATGTGAGAGTGACGTACAGATCCTTCAGGGGTGTATCCTCCCCCCCATCGCTCGATCTTTACTAGTGTCGCCATCTCATCTATCACAGGGCACCGTTCGCGATCGCCTTAGCCCTGCAATTCTTGCCTCTCGTCATACTCGACCTACAGACTCGCAAGAGGGGCCTCCCTCGTGCTGACGACGCTCGTGCATGGGTATGCGGCGATGTTGGAGTGTATAAGTAGGTGCCCGTTTCCAACGTCTTTCTTGTCCTCCATCTCTAAACCTCACCCGCTCCCGCTCCAATCAATCTGCATCTCTTTGATGTCTTCGCGTTCAGCGGTGTTTTCGTTTTCGTTTGGGAAAGGCAATCTGGTCACAACGAACACAGCCATCCACGCCAGTGTCACCTTTGCAAAGATGCACGAAACCAACAACAAGTAGGTGCTGCCGCCGTCCACTGTCTTCGAAGTGCTCCAGCTGAACCATCGCAGCCAGCCGCCTCCTCTGCCCTCGTTCAGGGAGATGTTCCACCCTTGCCCCTACTGCAACGTCCTGCCCGGCACCCAACACAAAATTGACTGCCGAGCCATCATCAACTCCCTCATCACCCGCGTGGCAGGCAGCCCTTTGACCCTCCACGCCCCCGAGAGCGCCTCCTCCCCCGGCTCGGAGTGCTCCACCACGAGCCTCGACCGTCGTGGCTCCGTCCCCTACCACAGCAAACCCCTCTACTGTGAGGAGTGCCACCAATACGACTGCCCAGTCAAAGACCATCGCAAAAAGGCCAAGGAACGCCTCAGTCGCAAAGAACAAGCCTCTGTCCTCCAACACGACGAAGACGCCCTGAACAACTACCTCGACTGGGAACCCGGCACCCGCCAGTCGGCCGGCAACTCCAACTCAGCCGGAGTCGAGGCGCTCAAACTCACCCTCATGCGCACGACCTCGATCCTCTCCATCCGCTACCTGCAGGACGGTCTCGAGCGCGCCCTGCGCACAGGTACTGAGGACCAGTGGCGCCGGGACGTGCGTGCCTTAGTGCAGGCAGCGACGAGCGATGAGAGCGAAGATGGGCGCGACCATTTGCTCGATGATACGTGGCTCGCGGAGTCGGACACCGGGCCTTGTGTTAAGATGTCGGCGAGGGGAAGTAAGCGGTGTCAGACGCACGGGCATGATGATCACATTAAGTGTCGGAAGCAGAGGAGGCGGGAGAGGTTCCGGCAGAGGGCTGATGAGCATCGGGCGCGCTGTCGGCGATGAGAGCGCGCTGTCTTTCACGCTTTGCAGGAGCTGATTCCTGCTCTGTCGCGCCTTCGACGGTCCTTTGGCTGCGGCTTTCGTCTTGCTTTCCTTTATTGACTACTGCAGCGTCCCGAGCATGTATTGTACGTCTCCTTTTTATTTGGATGGAGCAGCACATGATACAACCAGCGCGTCGAAAAATGTCGGCATAAGTATTTCTGAGGGCTTTTGGAGGGTCCGTGGTGTTGAGGGAATGCTGAACGCGAAGCATCGCTTTGAAAGCTGGAAAGGTTTGCGTGGGTGCGCCAAGCAAGGCATGATTTAATGCTGAGCGGAGGTGTGAGAGGTGGTGAGCACCTTTTTGATGTAGCACGCAGTTTTTTCGCTGTATCAAATGGAATAGGCATTGGTACTCATTACTGCGATTCTCTCTAATTAATTTGTTCATTTGTGCACTGCGACTCTCTATACGTGGCCATTACGCTGTGGAACATGCTCGAGAGTTGTCACTACCGACCACTATCCTTGCAGTGGGTTCGCAAGTTCAAAACCTCACTTTGATAGTAGTTCAAACTCCATAATTGAAATTCCCGTTGCAGCATGGACCGTGGATGCGACTGTTGTCGAAGCTTCTTGAGCTCAAATGCAGACTACTGCAGGTCAAATATAGACACATATGTGTTCACCTCAGCACCGCTGCGATTGCGAGCAGCATGGCCCTTCCAGTGCGCACGGCAGAGAGCCTGTCTTCCGACCGCACAAATGCCATGAAAGCGAACGAGTGCCATTTCCATCGAGAACAGACAAGAACGTTCAATGATAAAAGCGTTGTTGTCGATTGCGAATGGAGCAAATGCCAAATACAGTTACGGTGGAGCCGACGTTGCGTGCTGGGGTGCGTGCTCGAACCCTGAGGCTTCCCGCTCCCGCCCCGGCCGCCCGCCTCCCTCTCTCGCCAGACCTCCCTCGAAGGCGCCGCCGCCCTCAACTGCTGCGCGGTCGAGAACTTCCACCTTCCTCCGCCCAATTCGTCCCTTCTCCGCTCTCTCCGCTCCCACTCCCCCACCGCTGCTTCCCCACCTACCCCATCTCCGCGTGTCGCGCACCACAGCGGTGACCTCCATCCACCGTCCCTCATTTGGCCGGCCCGACCGCGCGCCCCCCACCCGCGCCCTCGACGACGAAAGCCTCCGTGCCAGCGCCGCCGGGCGTGACGCCATCCCAACATGCTGCTCCCCAAGGGCGGAGTCAGCTGGAAAGCTGCGCGCGGACGCTTGCCCCCTTCAAGAGCGATATGGAATTTCCTGGCGCGCACGCGGTTTCTGCTCTTTCTAGCGCTGATGGGAATACTCGTGTTAATATGGAATGGCCTGAGGGGGACCGCGGGGGAGATGCAGAGGTGAGTTCTGCGGTGCTCGCCGGAAGGACGCAAGATGCTTGGAGCCAGGCGCGCGTAGACGGGTGTGAATACGCGAGCCCAAAAGAGCTGACGCGGACGTGCTGTGGACAGATTCTACTGTTTCGGCCCCGCCAAGTCGCCAATGCAAATGACCCCCAACGAACAAGCGCAATGGGCTGGCCACCTGCAGACCCCCATCGTCTTCAACCACCACGAGCCCGTCGAGATCAACGAGAGTAGCATCCAGCACATCAACCTTAATCCGATCAAATCCACCGAGACGCCCATTGCCAACCAGGAGCGTGTGCTCATCCTCACCCCCTTGCGCAACGCCGCGCCATACATTGAGCAGCACTTCGACCTGCTCACCCAGCTCTCATACCCCCACGAATTGATCGACCTCGCCTTCCTGGTCGGCGACACCACCGACGAGACGCTGGCCGTCCTCGCGACCGAGCTCGATCGCGTCCAGTCGCGGAAAGATGGCAAGGCCTTTGGCAGCGCCGTGATCGTGGAAAAGGACTTTGGCGTCACGCTGAGTCAAGACGTGGAGGACCGCCATGGGTTCGCAGCGCAGGGGCCTCGGCGCAAGGCGATGGGCAAGGCGAGAAACTACCTGCTCTCGGCTGCGCTGAAGCCGGAGCACAGCTGGGTGTACTGGCGGGACGTGGATATCAAGGACAGCCCCGAGAAGATTATCGAGGACTTCATCGCGCACAATCGCGACGTTCTCGTACCAAGTACGTTTTTCAAAAATGTGTGATGGCTCAAGGAGGCACCGGCTAACGTTGCGTAGATGTCTGGTTCCATCGCTACCAAGACGGTGTTGATATCGAGGGCCGCTTCGACTACAACTCGTGGCAAGAGTCCGACACTGGGAGGAAATTGTCGCACTCGCTAGATCGAGATGTCGTGCTTGCGGAAGGTATCGTACGAGTTCCCCGTAAATTTGGCCGAAAGCGCCCCTGACATTGGATTTGCAGGCTACAAGGAATACGTGACCGACCGTACCTACATGGCGCGCATGGGCAACTGGCGCGAGAACAAGGACGTCGAGATCCCTCTTGACGGAATTGGCGGCGTCAACATTCTCGTGAAGGCGGACGTGCATCGTTCAGGTAAGCTCATCCCGCATCTTGTCTCTCTTATGCTTCCGCGCAACACATCTCTCACACACCACTGCCGTAGGCATCAACTTCCCCTGCTACGCCTTCGAAAACCAAGCCGAAACCGAGGGCTTTGCGAAGATGGCCAAGCGCGCTGGCTACGGCGTCTACGGCCTGCCCAACTACGTCGTCTGGCATATCGATACGGACGAGAAGCCGGGCAACGCATAATAATGACATTTGTGCGACCCGTAAACATCTGCTGAGGTTTTTTGCGCCTCGCGAGCGCGTCCGCCACAGGACGATCAGTCCTTGCGAGAATCGTTGAACGCTTGATGCTGGTTTTTGTGGCGCGTCTGGCGATTGATGATATATGGGTCGTAGGCTCTCAGCAAGCTGGCCTCTTTCCCCTCGCCCCGTTCGCCGCTTCTGCTCTCCAGTGCCGTACCATCGTGCGACGGACTTTGTCGGGAGACACGCGAGCCTGGCATATGAGGAACCTAACGCGCCTCCCGTCTGCTTTTGTTTGGGGATACGCGACCCCCCTAATGCCCGGCGGACCTCTTCTCCGGCACGCGTTTGGCGTTGCTTGCTCCTCACCTTTGTTCGTCTTTTGGGGACCCGGTGTTCTCTTGGAGTAATGAGCGGAATCTCGATAGGGAGGCAGTGTCGGGCTGCTTCGGGCGAGAAGAGAGGGTCGTGTGGATGATTTCTGGTGGACCGTGAGGCGAGCTTGTATCATATTTGATGGTACTTTTTGATATCCAGGTTCTTGATCTCAGCTCTCAAGATTGTTCATGTGGGCGATTTAGTAATGTCACGAGTTTGTCCCTTTCGTACGTTTGACAAGAATGCCGCATGCTTCGGGATGCAGGGCTGGCCAAGGGCATTCGAGACAATTGCAGCGTACCAGTGGGAAGCTGGGGTTGTTATTCTGTTCAGACGAAAGCGAGACATGCAATTCGCCTCACGATATGCACACTATACCGACCCACTTCGTCAGCTTCTGTGCCGACCTCGCTTCTGTGCCGACCTCGCCAGATCGCAAGTCGACGCGGCCATGGGCCCCCCTTCGCACATCCTCAATCCGCCGCACCCAGCGACCCTCTTCCTAGGCCCATGAGCAAGGCACCAATCCCTCTCCCTCCGCGGCTCGCTCCTCCTCCAAAAACACCCTCAAACACCCACCCACATAACCATCAACACAACATCCATCCCCTTCCCTTGCGCGCCCTCGTACTTGAAACTCCACATCCCATCCCGCTCGTTATTCCAGTAGGCCCCGCTAGCGCTGTGCATGCCCCGCCGCCCGACCTTGCGCTCCCCCTCGGCACTCCCAGCCGGCTCCTCCGCCCCGGTCTGCGTGCCCGTCTGGGTGCCCCCGCTCGGCCGCGGGTCGGAGAGGTGCTGGATGATGGTGCTGTTGACGGCGAACTTGTACTGCTGCTGCTGAGACGGGGCCTTGTCCGCCTCAGTTGTCGTTGTCGCCTCCTCGTTTGGGCCCGATTTGACCGGCGTGGTCTCGGAGATGAGCGCCTTGAGGATGGTGTTGATGATGGTGTTGTTCCAGGGCTGGGCGGAGGCGTGGTCGTAGACGGTGCTGGAGCTGAGGGCGGAGTCGCAGGCGTCGGTGCAGATTTGGGCGAGGCGGGTTTCGGGGAGGGGCTATCGAAGGGGGAAGAAAAGGTAAGGTTAGTTTTGGGGGTTGTTTTGGGCGCGTGTATTCGGGGACTGAAGGCTTACGGAGTTGGAGGGCATGGTCGCGAGGAGAGGAGAGGGTGTTGCTTGTTGGTGGGAGTGAATCTCTTGCGGTTAACGGTAGGACGCGTGTGGCTGCCGAGGTGCGCGATCGAAGTAAAGGTAGCGAGGACTGAGCACGAATGAATGTTTGGGCTGAAGGTCGCACACAGCATTGTCCAGAAGGTCGGGGAGCGTGCGCTATCGATAGCTTCCCGATTGGTCAATGCGTCCGTCACGTGGGGCCCTACCGATTGGCGGGGAGGCCAATGCCTCTTTAACTTCGGTTCCGTTTGAACTCCAGACGATTTCGACGACGGCGGTGGAGGCAGACTCGAACATCGGCACCGACACTCATATCGGAGAGAAAACAGTCAAGCACCACCTTCGCGGATACCACAACCAGCGCACAACAACATGTCGAGCCAACCACTCCTTCAGACAGCGCCGGGTACGAATAACAACCAAAAGCCTCTCACGAGCGCGTCCACTCCCCGAGTTATCCCATGCTAACCCTCCTCTCCCCTCAGGCAAGCGCATCGCCCTGCCCACCCGCGTCGAGCCCAAGGTCTTCTTCGCCAACGAGCGCACCTTCCTCAGCTGGCTCAACTTCACCGTCATCCTCGGCGGCCTGGCCGTCGGCCTGCTCAACTTTGGCGACACCGTAGGCCAGATCTCTGCGGGCCTCTTCACGCTCGTCGCGCTCGCCGCCATGGTCTACGCATTGGTCACGTTCCATTGGCGGGCGAAGAGTATCCGCATGCGGGGCCAGGGCGGGTTCGATGATCGGTTTGGGCCTACAGTGTTGGCGCTCGCGTTGTTGGCGGCGGTGGTAGTGAATTTTGTGTTGAGGGTTTCGGGCGCAGGGGGAGGGAGGAAGTAGAGGAGATGGGATGGTTGTGGTATACTTTGGGAGTCCTGGAAGACTTGGTGCTGGTGGAGCAACAATTCCCTGGCTTCGGGCTCCTGCTTGCGGTGCGTGGTCTCGCCAATCGCTTGTTCTAGGAATGCATGCCCAACAATGTACTGTTCAAGTCGTTGGCGGCTGGAGTGGGCGGACACGGCTATGGCAGAATAGGGAAGCGAACTCCCGTTAGATTGCTCCGCAGTCCAGGATTGGGTGTCACGCTTCCAGACTAGACCCGGCGTCGCGTGGTGTGAAGGTCTTAAGGACTTTAGCCGTCCTGCTGAGCGAGAAGATGATAGCTAGCATAATTCATGGAGTCGCGAGATCGTTGTAGCATGCACAAACGAACGCTGATACAGCAACTCATCATACAACTCTACTTAGCGATACCAACAGGCTGCGTGTGCTCCCCTCCCCCAGCGCCAACTTTCCTCCCACCCTCTTTCCTCTTCACCCTGCACCACAGCCCGACTTCCTTATCCAGGATGAACTGCCAGATCACGCCAGTCCAGCTGTAGTGGCAAGGCAAATCGAAGTAAAACTCATTCGCAATCTCATTGAGCTTCCACAGCCGCGTCCAGGGAATGGCCGGAAAGTCATGATGCTCGTTGTGCAGACCCACGTTGTAAGTCAGCGCATTGAGTCCGCCGTAGTACGAGAACGTCTCGGGCGGCGGAGCATGTTTCGAGGATGGCGTCTTCGATGGGTCGAGAGAGCGGCTGTGCTGCGCAAAGACGTAGTGCTCGGCGATGAAGTGGCCCGCGCAAGGGTGCAGCGAACCGGCGAGGAAGGAGCTCATGATGAAATAGCCCAGGGCTTTGCCGCCGAAGTACTGGACGATAAAATAGTCGAAGACTAGCTGGGCCGCGATGTTGAAGGCATGGATGCCGGAGATTGGCAGGTTGTAGACCATCATCGGTCGCAGCGCGTAGAAGAGGATCTGGAAGGTGGCGAAGAAGGCTTTGCCGGCCACAGAGTCGAGGAACCAGGCTTCGAAGGCGGTGGGGAGATCGGTGTCGAGACCGTCCACGCCGAGAGATTTGTGGTGGGTCAGGTGGTAGGGCCTGAAGGAGGCGGAGTAAGGGATGCCGATTGGTAGGTTGGCTAGGACGGCGAGGAGACGGTTGGCCACGGGCGATTTGAAGGCCAAGTTATGCGAGATTTCGTGAATGGCGAGGAAGAGATTCTGGTTCGCCGTCGCGCCGATGACGTAGGCAGTGAGGAGAAAGGTCCATGAGAAGACTGGCGAGTCCTTCACGGCGTAGGCGCAGGCAATCTGGAGACCCACGACGGCCAGGACGAGAGGAAACGTGAGGGGCTCGGGTCCGCATAGCTTCAGCACTTCGGGGTGTGCTTTGATGATAGCCTGCCGCCGAGTCCTGTGCGGCTCTTCTGTGTACGTCCAGAAGAAAGGACCGTCCCCTTCATCGTTTGTTTCTGCAGCAGAAGCCAGCTCTGATGCTTGGACGTCCTTTTTCCCGCTCTTCATCTCCTCCCCCCGCCGTTGCACGGTGGCCGTGGTGACGGAAGATGACATGGTCGTGGACGCGTATCAAATTGCTGCGTGTTGTTCAGTTGCTCATGTCATTGGGTGCTTGAGAAGAGGAGTAGGGAGAACGCTCAACGTTTGTTCGCGCTTCTATGCACACACGCAATCGCCGGTCCACTGTTCACAGCATGAATGCTTGGCAGGGACGACGTTGGACCCTTCCAGCCTCAGCTTTTGCCAGTGACGTATATTTCCGTCGGGGACGGCCGAACTCATCTGGTCTTTCTACAGCGGCACACTCATTATCAGTCACCAAGATTTGGCCATGCTCCCCGTCTTTTCACTATCTCAAGAAGCTGCTATATTGGACCAAAGAGTGCCCGGGAGGATGAGCCACTCAGTCGAGAAACTATGGGTGCGACCATGCCGCGAAAGCCTGTGATGTTGGTTCACCACCCTTGAAGTCCAAACCTGCGACCATCTTTTACTCGACCAACCAATTTAGAAATGGTATGCAGGGAGTGTCGAATAATTTGACCGAGCAAAGAAAATACCTCTACCATATAAACGATAGAATCCACACGATAATTTCCAATCTGACCATCTCGCATCATAACCCAACATAAAGAAAGGGTATCATGTGTTCATTCCCCCCACCCCCCC